>JARYGA010028148.1:0-28589 GCA_030545235.1 Helianthus tuberosus | reverse complement strand
GTGACGGCATCAGATTCCTAAATGATAGAGAAAGGTCTGGTGGCAAGAAAAGCTGCTTCTAGGAGGTTGTCAAGTGTTTTCGCTCGACGATTCCATTCTTGCTTGCTTGGTTTGGCCCTTGTTCCTGTAACTCGAATCCTAGCACGGTATATCCCATTTTAATTTTACACCATTGTGAATCTTACGCCTTTTTTTCTCTCTAATCGAGGTTCTCGGCATTGAAAAATCTTCGTAAACTAAATCACATGTGTATATGTTGACGTTTAAGAGATATACCGTCAAGAAAATCAAGGGCAATGGTGATATATATGCGGATTTCACACACAAAAAAAACACTCAACAAATGGCTACAATTTAAGGAATGTGTTTAGTGACGGCATCAGATTCCTAATTGATGAAGAAAGGTCTGGTGGCAAGAAAAGCTGCTTCTAGGAGGTTGTCAAGTGTTTTCGCTCGACGATTTCATTCTTGGGTGGTTGGTTTGGCCCTTATTCCTTTAACTCGAATCCTAGCACGGTATATCCCATTTTAATTTTAGACCATTGTGAACCTTACGCCTTTTTTACTCTCTGATCGAGGTTCTCGGCATTGAAAAATCTTCGTAAACTAAATCACACGTGTATATGTTGACATTTGAGAGATATACAGTCAAGAAAATCAAGGCAATGGTGATATATATGCGGATTAGACACCAAAAACAACACTCAACAAATGGCTACAATTTAAGGAATGTGTTTAGTGACGGCATCAGATTCCTAATTGACGGAGAAAGGTCTGGTGGCAAGAAAAGCTGCTTCTTGGAGGTTGTCAAGTGTTTTCGCTCGACGATTCCATTCTTGGGTGGTTGGTTTAGCCCTTGTTCCTGTAACTCGAATCTTAGCCCGGTATATCCTATTTTAATTTTACACCATTGTGAAACTTACGACTTTTTTACTCTCTGATCGAGGTTCTCGGCATTGAAAAATCTTCGTAAACTAAATCACACGTGTATATGTTGACATTTAAGAAATATACAGTCAAGAAAATCAAGGCAATGGTGATATATATGCGGATTAGACACCAAAAACAACACTCAACAAATGGCTACAATTTAAGGAATGTGTTTAGTGACGGCATCAGATTCCTAATTGATGGAGAAAGGTCTGGTGGCAAGAAAAGCTGCTTCTTGGAGGTTGTCAAGTGTTTTCGCTCGACGATTCCATTCTTGGGTGGTTGGTTTAGCCCTTGTTCCTGTAACTCGAATCCTAGCCCGGTATATCCTATTTTAATTTTACACCATTGTGAAACTTACGACTTTTTTACTCTCTGATCGAGGTTCTCGGCATTGAAAAATCTTCGTAAACTAAATCACACATGTATATGTTGACATTTAAGAGATATACAGTCAAGAAAATCAAGGGTAATGGTGATATATATGAGGATTAGACACAAAAAAAAAAAAAAAAAAAAAAAAAAACTCAACAAGTGGCAACAATTTAAGGAATGTGTTTAGTAACGGCATCAGATTCCTAATTGATGGAGAAAAGTCTGGTGGCAAGAAAAGCTGCTTCTAGGAGGTTGTCAAGTGTTTTCACTCGACGATTCCATTCTTGGATAGTTGGTTTTGTCCTTGTTCCTGTAACTCGAATCCTAGCCCGGTATATCCCATTTTAATTTTACACCATTGTGAACCTTAGGACTTTTTTACTCTCTGATCGAGTTTCTCGGCATTGAAAAATCTTCGCAAACTAAATCACATGTGTATATGTTGACATTTAAGAGATCTACAGTCAAGAAAATCAAGGGTAATGGTGATATATATGCGGATTAGACACACAAAAAAAAACACTAAACAAATGGCTACAATTTAAGGAATGTGTTTAGTGACGGCATCAGATTCCTAATTGATAGAGAAAGGTCTGGTGGCAAGAAAAGCTGCTTCTAGGAGGTTGTCAAGTGTTTTCGCTCGACGATTCCATTCTTGCTTGCTTGGTTTGGCCCTTGTTCCTGTAACTCGAATCCTAGCACGGTATTTCCCATTTTAATTTTACACCATTGTGAATCTTACGCCTTTTTTTCTCTCTAATCGAGGTTCTCGGCATTGAAAAATCTTCGTAAACTAAATCACATGTGTATATGTTGACGTTTAAGAGATATACCGTCAAGAAAATCAAGGGCAATGGTGATATATATGCGGATTTCACACACAAAAAAAACACTCAACAAATGGCTACTATTTAAGGAATGTGTTTAGTGACGGCATCAGATTCCTAATTGATGAAGAAAGGTCTGGTGGCAAGAAAAGCTGCTTCTAGGAGGTTGTCAAGTGTTTTCGCTCGACGATTTCATTCTTGGGTGGTTGGTTTGGCCCTTGTTCCTTTAACTCGAATCCTAGCACGGTATATCCCATTTTAATTTTAGACCATTGTGAACCTTACGCCTTTTTTACTCTCTGATCGAGGTTCTCGGCATTGAAAAATCTTCGTAAACTAAATCACACGTGTATATGTTGACATTTGAGAGATATACAGTCAAGAAAATCAAGGCAATGGTGATATATATGCGGATTAGACACCAAAAACAACACTCAACAAATGGCTACAATTTAAGGAATGTGTTTAGTGACGGCATCAGATTCCTAATTGATGGAGAAATGTCTGGTGGCAAGAAAAGCTGCTTCTAGGAGGTTGTCAAGTGTTTTCGCTCGACGATTCCATTCTTGGGTGGTTGGTTTAGCCCTTGTTCCTGTAACTCGAATCCTAGCCCGGTATATCCCATTTTAATTTTACACCATTGTGAAACTTACGACTTATTTACTCTCTAATCGTGTTTCTCGGCATTGAAAAATCTTCGTAAACTAAATCACACATGTATATGTTGACATTTAAGAGATATACAGTCAAGAAAATCAAGGGCAATGGTGATATATATGCGGATTAGACACAAAAAAAAAAAGACTCAACAAATGGCTACAATTTAAGGAGTGTGCTTAGTGATGGCATTAGATTCCTAATTTATGGAGAAATGTCTGTTGGCAAGAAAAGCTGCTTCTATGAGGTTGTCAAGTGTTTTCGCTCGACGATTCCATTCTTGGGTGTTTGGTTTGGCCCTTGTTCCTGTAACTCGAATCCTAGCCCGGTATATCCCATTTTAATTTTACACCATTGTGAACCTTACGCCTTTTTTACTCTCTGATCGAGGTTCTCGGCATTGAAAAATCTTCGTAAACTAAATCACACTTGTATATGTTGACATTTAAGAGATATACAGTCAAGAAAATCAAGGGCAATGGTGATATTTATGCGGATTAGACACAAAAAAAACACTTAACAAATGGCTACAATTTAAGGAATGTGTTTAGTGACGGCATCAGATTCCCAATTGATGGAGAAATGTCTGGTGGCAAAAAAAGCTGCTTCTTGGAGATTGTCAAGTGTTTTTGCTCGACGGTTCCATTCTTGGGTGGTTGGTTTGGCCCTTGTTCCTGTAACTCGAATCCTAGCCTGGTAAATCCCATTTTAATTTTACATCATTGTGAACCTTACGCCTTTTTTACTCTCTGATCGAGGTTCTCGGCATTGTAAAATCTTCGTAAACTAAATCACATGTGTATATGTTGACGTTTAAGAGATATACAATCAAGAAAATCAAGGGCAATGGTGATATATATGCGGATTAGACACCAAAAAGAAACACTCAACAAATGGCTACAATTTAAGGAATGTGTTTAGTGACGGCATCAGATTCCTAATTGATGGAGAAAGGTCTGGTGGCAAGAAAAGCTGCTTCTAGGAGGTTGTCAAGTGTTTTCGCTCGACGATTCCATTCTTGGTTGGTTGGTTTGGCCCTTGTTCCTGTAACTCGAATCCTAGCACGGTATATCCCATTTTAATTTTATACCATTGTGAACCTTACGCCTTTTTTTCTCTCTAATCGAGGTTCTCGGCATTTAAAAATCTTCATAAACTAAATCACACGTGTATATGTTACAGTCTAGAAAATCAAGGGCAATGGTGATATATATGCGGATTAGACACAAAAAAAAACGCTCAACAAATGGCTACAATTTAAGGAATGTGTTTAGTGACGGCGTCAGATTCCTAATTGATGGAGAAAGGTCTGGTGGCAAGAAAAGCTGCTTCTAGGAGCTTGTCAAGTGTTTTCGCTCGACGATTCCATTCTTGGGTGGTTGGTTTGCCCTTGTTCCTGTAACTCGAATCCTAGCACGGTATATCCTATTTTAATTTTACACCATTGTGAACCTTACGCCTTTTTTACTCTCTTATCGAGTTTCTCGGCATTGAAAAATCTTCGTAAACTAAATCACACGTGTATATGTTGACATTTAAGAGATATACAGTCAAGAAAATCACGGGCAATGGCGATATATATGCGGATTAGACACCAAAAAAAAAAACACTCAACAAATGGCTACAATTTATGGAATGTGTTTAGTGACGACATCAGATTCCTAATGGTGATATATGTTTTGGTCAAAAATTACCGAAGCAATTAAGTGATCAAATTAGTTAAGTGAGGTAGTGTGCTAAAAAAGTGTGTCGAAAATATGTTATTCAAGTTATTTGCAAAAACAGTTTCGGGATACGGCTCAGGATACAGAGCTGTATCTTTGATCAAACGATGAGCAAAAATGTAAAAGGGTGACACAGGATGTACGAGGAAAGCCCTTGATCAATCTAGATCGTCGGCACAAAACCTCGGGAGCTGACAATCGCAGCTGCCTTGTTCTTCTATTACTTCAAATATCAGGATACAGTGCAAGATGTGGTGTGGATCAACTAGGTGTTACAAAGTAATTTGAATACAAGTGCTTGTGTGTAGTGTTTGCAGTGAGCTAGAGAGCAAAAGTGTTCGAATGTGTGTGTACGAGTTGCTCGCCTTAATCTGATCCGCCCCATCTATTTATAGTAAAAGAAGTGTAACAAACTATCCTAATAAACCGGGATCCGGCGAATATTCCCCACTCGAACGTTGTAGACCTGGTCTTTCGGGTTCAACGTCTCTCACATAACAGATACGCCCGAGTCTTGAGGAGAAGAAGTCCATCTGACCGTTAGTAACCCACAGCCTCTAACCTGCACGTGGTTAATTCAATTAACCTCAGGATATCGCCCAGGATGTCAGCAATATCCTAGTCCAGTATCCTGGTCACAAATAAACAATTAAAAGCAGGATATTAGTCAAGATATGTACGCTCAGAAAATGACCCATAACAATTGTCCCCAAATATATCTATTGGTATACCAATCCAACGGATATATTTTAAAAGTTTTATCTCGTAAATTAAGGCAATTAAATCGAGACGACGGTCAAGATCACATCATAACTTCCAACGCGCTTTTAACTCAATGGAGATCTACAATGCTCCTATATCTTCTCTCTTCTTGTTTGAAAAGCAGATATCTCCAACGGAGTCTCCAGGTAATTCCCTACTTCTGTTCATCTTTTATCAATTTTTCTTTCTTTATCTGCAATGGCCACCAGAACTCATTCCCAAACCGGTGAAACATCCGACACCTTTATTCAGCAGAATCTTCTCAAAAATCCTGAGAAGGAAGTCTGTGCCTTTGATAATGCAGACATTGCGGCTTTGAGAGCTTCCGGTGCTTTCCCTGATAACACGGTCTTTAGACCGTTCGATCGGTCAATTCGATCGGATGTTTCTTCCGCTGATTGGGTTTGCTTTCCAGCATACCCTTTTTCGCTAGGTCTTCGATACCCTTTTCCCGAATTCATGATGCAATTCTTCCGGACCACCGGTATCTCTTTTGCTCAAACCATGCCCATGGTCTGGAGGGTATTAATTGTGCTTAACCAAATTAAAAACCTTCACTGTCCCGACCTTTGAATCGAAGATCTGCCAATTGCTTATCGCCTCCGATCCCACGGCTCTAGCCGGTTTTTGCTTTTTTCGACTTCCAACAAACCCCTTATTCTTAAAGCTACCAAAAATGAAGACGGATGGCAACGCAAGTTCTTTTTCGTCAAACGAGACTCCATTGCTGAGGGTGCTAGCCTTCCGGTGGAGTGGTTAACCACCGGTAGGGTTATGAATGTTCTCATGTACCTTTAGATTTTTATCTTTTGCTAATATCCTTCTTTTTGATTCCTTTGCAGTAAATTTCAAGGAAGTAGCTCCCCCCACTGTGGAATCAGAGAAAAGAATCAAGGCTGTTTACCAATTACCTGCGATAGACATGAGTTTTACCACACACATCCCGAGTTCCAGTCAATACTCGTCATCTGAAATGTCTGGTAAGGATTACTTTTAAAATAATTAGTTAGCATAGCATAATAGAAAGAAGAGTAATAGAGATGTAAAACTTTTCCCTTCACGCAGCACCAGCCAAGATCCCTGAAGTTTTTGACCACGACGAGTTGGACAGCTATTCTGATCAGGTTCAAATTAAGAAGGAACCTAATCCCAAGGCCACAGCCTCATGCAAACCCAGCGGTTCCAAAGCCATCGTCATTACCAAACCTTCGCCAGCTACCAAGCCCCAGAGTTCAAGCTCCCGTAAAAGGAAAGAGCCCGATTCCCCCGTCATTTCTGACACATTTCCCTATGAGAATTACGGGTTCATCGAAGCAAGCGGGTTTATGACTTCCTTTCTCAACCAGGTTAGTATTCTCAAACCATATCCTGCAGCTTATACCATTTACAAGGATTTATCAAAATCAATACCAGTCTTCTAATTTTTGCAGGGTCTTGAACGTCTGGTTCATTTATATCAAGAATCCTGCGGGCTCAACAAGACGCTTGAATCCAAGTTAAAGAAAGCGGAAGTCACGATCTCCGACCAAGGCATGATTGCAGCCGCTAAATCTCGTCATTACGAGGAGAAGTTCAAGGTTATGACTCAAGAACATCAGATTGCACTCAACAAAGCTACTCTCCAAGCCCAAGCTGATCTTGAGGCTGCCCATGTGCAACATGAACGGGATATGGTCAGCTACCGGGAAAGCCTTAAGAGTTCCGTCGTCACTTCTCTTCTCCAGGCCAGGCTGAAGATGGCCCATGAAGCCAAAACACTAGGTTTTGAATGCCCTTCTTGGGACGTCAGTTCCTGGGAAACGAAGCTAAAGAACCTCGGCGACCCTTCTACCAAACCAGCTGCCGAAGGATCTTACAAAGCAGTTGAAAAAACAACCGATGCTGAGAGGGATGCTGAGGCGGATCCCAAGATGGATGCCGCTGAAATCATCGTGAACGAAGAAGGCGCTGCCCCCTAAAGCTTATTCTCTTTGAATTGCTTGAACAATTTTATGTCTTATGAACAATTTTTATTTCTGCACCAAAACAATTTGATAGCCAAAGGTGGATGGGTCCTGGGTTTCAGGATGAAACCTTCGGTTATCAACTAGTACTGCTTATTTCAAATAATTTCATCTTTCATTTTTCTTACTATTGTTTTCTGTCTTTCTTAGTACAGATCTTAGCTTTGCAAAATTTTGTACAACTATCTTTTGAAAATATCCTGATCAATATACTCAGTGATATACTATGAAAACTTTTGTTAAATATAACTCTTAAAAATTCAATCAACTTTAGAGAAAACTTTTAAAGAATAAAAGATAGTCTACTTTCTCAAACTCACTTTGACAATACTTGTTTGATCAAGGTTTCAATTTCAAACTAGTATCACTTCCAAATACTTTAATCAAATATCCTGAAACGCATCCCAAAAACGCATTTTAAAGATATATCCTGAAGATATATCCTTTTCAGGATACTTAAACCTTAACCTGGGTTCTAGAATTTATGTAAAGTTTATAAAGGAAAGATCATACCAGGAACTGAGTCTATCCCTAGCATCAATATCCAATCCCTTTGCAACTCTTCCAATGAAGATGTCCCCTGTCTGAGACACTTAGTGTATTAGGTCCGAGCTTTATCCTTTGAGCTTTGCACCATTGCCTCAGTAGGAATGTCCCCTGTGCATGAATACTTAGAAATTTTCTGGGCATTAGTCCCAATTGTATAGACAATTTTTTGTGTCATAGAGGTAAAACCCAAAAATGTACTGGAGACAAATCCCTCGTATCCTGGGGGAAATCCCAAATTTTCGTGCACTACAGGCGGGAGTGTATAAACTCCAAGACTTAGAAAGGTGAAAACCTTTAAACCTTAGAGAGTATGAAAATACCCTTTCGTGAGAGAGGGTGATCAATCCTCATATACCTTTAGGATTCAGGATATAGCCAACAGTAACGAAATTGTCAGCCACTTTTACATGGACTGGTCCCGCCACCTTGAACTATTCCCGAATAACTTGCGCTCCAGGCGGGGTGTTTAAACCCAATTCGGAAGAAAGGTGAATACCTTTAAACCTGCGAAGGAATCAGGATCCCTTATACGTGAGAGAGGGGGCCAATCCTCTAATCTTCCGAAGTATCCTGAGTGTGTATCCTGGTGCTATATCCCGAAGCATATACTGCAAAACATCCTTAAACTAAGGTGGGTGTTAGCTTGGCTAACACCCCTCCGATGCTTAAGTCAGTATTGGGTTTCAAAGAACAAATCAAATCAAACATATTTAAAAGAGATAGAATTCATACCATCTTGAGTTAGAAATTAAATTCTAGACTCAGTTGAAATAAAGTTTAAGGTGTATAGCATTCCAAGATCTCGGTAGCATATCCCCCTCCATATTCTTGAGTCGGTATGCACCTTTTCCTGATTCCGATTCAACCTCATATGGTCCTTCCCATTTTGGGGCCAGCTTTCCATCAGCAGGATCAGTAGTATTCTGAAAAGCTTTTCTTAACACCCAATCTCCAACTTTGAACCTTCGAGTCCTTATATTCTTGTTGTATGCTCTGGATATCCTTTGTTGATATGCTGCCATTCTTAGCCGTGCTGCATCTCTTGTCTCATCAATAGTATCCAGCTCCTGGCATAGGACTTCAGGATTCTGCTCAGGATTCCTGAGGTTGGATCTTGCTGTAGGTATCACCATTTCTGTCGGGATCACTGCTTCTGCTCCAAATACTAAGGAAAATGGGGTTTGACCAGTTGCACTTTTTACCGTCGTTCTATCAGCCCACAAAACAAAGGGTAGTTCTTCTGCCCATCTTCCTTTCTTGGCCCCTAATCTCTTCTTCAAGTTGTTGACAATTATCTTGTTCGAGGATTCAGCTTGTCCATTTGCTTGAGGATGTACCGGGGTAGATGTAATCATTTTGATTCCCCAACTCTTGCAGAAGTCAGTAGTCCTTTTACTTATAAATTGAGATCCGTTGTCACAAATTATCTCAGCTGGTACTCCAAATCTAGTCAGGATATTCCTTTTTATGAAGGATACCACTTCCCGATCTCTAACTTGAATAAATGCTTCTGCTTCAACCCACTTGGAGAAATAATCCGTCATTGCCAACATGAAAACCTTTCCTCCTGGAGCCTTTGGAAGCTTTCCCACTATATCCATACCCCACTTCATAAACGGCCAAGGGGAAACAATAGGATATAGCGGTTCAACAGGCTGATGTAATATGTTGCTATGTCTTTGACATGCATCACATTTTCGAGCATATTCTGCGGCATCTTTCCTCATCGTTGGCCAATAATATCCTGTCCTTAATATTTTTGAGAATAAGGACCTGCCCCCAGTATGGTTGCCACAATCCCCTTCGTGTATATCCTGAAGTACTTCTTTGGTTTCGGGGTTCTCCAAGCACCTCAGATATGGTCCTGCAAGAGATCTATTATACAAAACATCATTTATAATAGTGAATCGTGATACCTTCATTCTAAAAGCTTTAGGATTCTCATTCTTTGGGATGTGTCCTTCCTTGAGATATCTCATGATTGGAGCCGTCCAGGACTTAGGATCCTCCTCAGGATACTCCTCATCAGGATTCTGAATACTTATTGTTTTGGTCAAAAATTACCGAAGCAATTAAGTGATCAAATTAGTAAAGTGAGGTAGTGTGCTAAAATGGGTGTTGAAAATATGCTGGTTAAGTTGTTTATGAAAACAGTTTTCAGGATACGGCTCAGGATATTGAGCTGTATCTACGATCAAACAATGAGCAAAAAGTAAAGGAAATGACACGAGATGTACGAGGAAAGCCCTTGATCAATCTAGATCGCCGGCATAAAACCTCGGGAGCTGACAATCGCAGCTGCCTTGTTCTTCTTATTGCTTAAACTTTAGGATACAGTGCAGGATATAGACCAAATCGCTACGTGTTACAATGTTTTTTGTGTGAGAGTGAAAGCTTGCTAGAAAGCGAGTGTTAGAGTGTAACGAGTGCAAAATGTGATGTCCTATTTGATCTGGTATACCCACCTATTTATAGTAATGAATTACAAACAATAATCCCTACAAATATGGGGTACTCCGAATATTCCATTGTGAACGTTATTGACCGAGTAATACGGCTTCAACGTCTTTATTCGAACGACTTGGACCGAGTCTTCCGCGGAATGAGTCTTATGAACGTTGCCAGCTTCTAACCCACGTACCTGCACATAATCCATTAGTAATCCTGAGGATACCATTCAGGATGTTACCAATATCCTGAACCAGCATCCCGGATGTAAACAGATACTACATAACCAAGATATAAACCAAGATATTTTCCAGGATATGGGTTCAGAATTTCACCCATAACAATTGTCCCCAAAAATGTTACCGTTTGATATCCTGTACTAACGGTTACATTTTTCACGGTGGCCGAGGTAATTAAGAGATAAGACCATTGATGTGACAGCTTTCAACCACCCGGCCTATATTTACTCATCATGCCCTATATCTTCTCATCCTCATCTCCTTTTTTAATCACAATCGACAAGGAAAAAGGTAATATTCTCTCCCTCATCTTCACATTCATCTTTATCATCTTTCTCCGGCGAAAAATTCAGGCGACCAAATGCCCAGGCAAACAAGGTCTAGTTCAGGTGACTCGGCTCCCACATTCATCCAACAGAATCTCCTCCAAGAACCGGAGAATGAGACATGCACCTTTAACAGTGCCCACCTGTCAGCCTTGAAATCCTCCGGTATCTTTCCGGAAGGAACTATATTCCGACCCTTTGATAGAGAAATCCGGTCAGATATGGTTTCCAACGAGTGGATATGTTTCAATGCTTTCCCCTTTACCTTAGGGTTACGATTCCCCTTTCCGGACTTCATCACCGAGTTCTTTAATATCACCAAAATTTCTTTCAGCCAAACCATGCCAATGCTCTGGCGTGTTTTGTATGTTCTTGACCAAATCAAGAGAAACCATATACCTGACCTTTCCGTCCATGATCTCCCTTTAGCCTACAAGCTTAGATGCCATGGCTCATCTAGATTCCTATTTTATTCTACTTCCGGTGACCCATTGATACTTCATGCCACCAGGAACGAGGATGGTTGGCAATCCAAGTTTTTCTTTGTAAAAAGGGATTCAATCCCTGGTGGAACGGATTATCCGATGAGATGGTTGAGAAAGGGTAGGACTTAGGGTTTAAGAATGATCCTGTCTCTTATTCTGTCTCATATCCTGAGCTAATGAATTTCATTTTCTCTGTTTGTGTATGCAGCTGATTTCAGGAAGATTACACCTCCCCTTGCTGATTCTCAAAAAAGAATAGACGCCATCAGACTCCTTTCAGAAACAGAGAGAAGCTTTAATCCATCTCCACCAACTCCAAGCCCTCTTTCAAGCGCAAACATGTCTGGTAAGAATCCTGCAAGATATCCTGTACACACATGTTTTTATTTTATATTCTTAGGAGAGATTTAGAATTTTACTCCCTGTGTGCAGATTCCAGCAAAGTTCCAGTCTATCTAGACCTTGATGAACTCGACAGCTATCCAACTCCAGCCACAGTCAAGAAGGAGACTCCTGCTGCTACTAGCTCCAAGCCACTCCCGGCTCCCAAGGCCAATCCGAGAACCCGTACTTCCACAGCGAAAAAGAGGAAGGGTCTTGAAGTCAGTGCTCCAGGTTCAGAAGGGTTCTCCTATGACGAACTCAGCTTCTCTGGGGATAAACCCTAAATTTCATGCGCTACAGGCGAGAGTGTATAAACTCCAATTCTTAGAAAGGTGAAAACCTTTAAACCTTAGAGAGTATGAAAATACTCTTTCGTGAGAGAGGGTGATCAATCCTCATATACCTTCAGGATCCAGGATATAGCCAACAGTAACGAAATTGTCAGCCACTTTTACATGAACTGGTCCCGCTACCTTGAACTATACCTAGATAACTTGCGCTCCAGGCGAGGTGTTTAAACCCTATTCGTAAGAAAGGTGAATACCTTTAAACCTTTGAAGGGACCAGGATCCCTTAAACGTGAGAGAGGGGGCCAATCCTCTAATCTTTCGACTTATCCTGAGCATATATCCTGGAGCTATATCCTGAAACATATCCTGCAAAACAATTGTAAACTAAGGTGGGTGTTAGCTTGGCTAACACCCCTCCGATGCTTAAGTCAGTATTGGGTTCAAGATAATAAACAAATATATTGCAGTAGGTATCGTCATTTCTGTTGGAATCATTGCTTCTGCTCCAAATACCAAGGAAAACGGGGTCTAGCCGGTTGCATTCTTTACCGTTGTCCTATCAGCCCATAAAACAAAGGGTAACTCTTCCGCCCATCTTCCTTTTTTGGCTCCAAGCCTCTTCTTTAAGTTATTGACTATTATCTTGTTTGAGGATTCAGCTTGCCCATTCGCTTGAGGATGTACCGGAGTAGACGTGATCATTTTGATTCCCCAACTCTTGCAAAAGTCAATAGTACTTTTGCTTATAAACTGGGACCTATTATCACAAATGATCTCAGCTGGTACCCCAAACCTAGTTAGGATATTCCTCTTTATGAAGGATACTACTTCTTGGTCTCTAACTTGAACAAATGCTTCAGCCTCAACCCACTTGGAGAAATAATCCATCATTGCTAACATAAAGACTTTTCCTCCTGGAGCTTTTGGTAACTTCCCTACTATATCCATCCCCCATTTCATGAATGGCCAAGGGGAAACTACAGGATATAGTGGTTCAGCTGGTTGATGTAGTATGTTATTATGCCTTTGACATGCATCACATCTTCGAGCATATTCTGCAGCATCTTTCCTCATCGTTGGCCAATAATATCCTGTCCTTAATACTTTCGAGAACAATGATCTGCCCCCGGTGTGATTACCACAATCCCCTTCATGTATATCCTGAAGTACTTCTTTGGCTTCAGGATCCTCCAAGCACCTCAAGTATGGTCCTGCAAGAGATTTCTTGTATAAAATATTATTTATAATAGTGAATCGTGATACCTTCATCCTAAATGCCTTAGGATTTTCATTTTCGGGGATGTGTCCATCTTTAAGATATTTCAGAATTGGAGCTGTCCAGGATTTAGGATCCTGTTCAGGATATTCTACTCCAGGATCCCGAATACCCGCTACTTCTTTATCCTGAGGATTCGTTGCAGGATATATGACATGTAATATTGGTATTTGGGTCCCTCCAGGTATCCTGATCGATGATCCCAAATTTGCTAAGGCATCCGCTTCAGCATTATCCTCCCTTGGTACCTGTTCAAGTGTAAAAACATCGAAATATCCTGCTAATTTTTTGAGAATATCGAGATATTCAACTAATTTTTCGCCATTGACTGCATAGGATCCATTAAAATGGTTAGTAATTAACAAAGAGTCAACATATACTTGCAAATTTTTTATATTCATGCTCTTAGCCAACTCTAATCCTGCAATTAAAGCCTCATACTCTGCTTCATTGTTGGTAGCAGGAAATTCACACCTAATAGCCTAGGGTAATATGTCCCCCTGTGGCGATTTTAGTAGTATTCCTAATCCTACTCCTCTTATATTAGATGCACCATCAGTATATAATGTCCAGGATCCTGAGGATTCTCCTAACTGTTGAACTTCTAGGTCTACCTCATCCTGAATGTCACTACTAAAATCAGCCACAAAGTCAGCTAAAGCCTGAGACTTTATGGCATTCCTAGGTTCATATACTAAATCATAAGCACTCAACTTTACTGACCACTTAGCCATCCTGCCTGACATCTCTGGTTTCCTAAGCACATTTTTAACAGGATAATTTGTTTTAACATGAATCCTATGTGTCTTGAAGTAATGTCTAAGTTTCGTTGATGCCATGACTAATGCTAGTATCAATTTTTCTAAATGAGAGTACCTAGTTTCAGCATCTAACAAACTTTTACTAACATAATAAACAGGATATTGCTGACCTTCATGGTCTTTTATAAGAACGGCACTTACATCATTCCCTGATACAGCAAGATATAGGGATAGTGGTTCACCGTTTTCAGGCTTCATCAATAAAGGTGCGGTTGAGAGATATCGTTTCAAATCCTGCAAGGCTGCTTCATGCTTCTCACCCCATTCGAATTTTTTGTTCTTTTTCAGGATATCATAAAAATCTTTGCACTTCTCTGAGGATCTCGAGATAAACCTGTTTAAAGCTGCTACTCGGCCTGTCAATCTTTGTACGTCCTTCATATTTGAGGGCGATTTTATATCCAGGATAGCTTTGATCTGCTCTGGGCTTGCTTCTATCCCCCCTTTGGTCACCATATATCCTAGGAATTTTCCTGCCCCCACCCCAAAATGGCACTTAGCAGGATTCAGCTTGATGTTATACTGATCCAGGATATCAAACGCTCCTTTAATATCCTGGAGGTGATCCTGAGCTTTCTTTGATTTTACCACCATATCGTCGATGTACACCTCCATGGTGTCCCCCAGTTTGTCTTTGAACATTATGTTTACCAATCTTTGGTATGTTGCACCTGCATTTTTCAAACCAAAAGGCATAGCTGTATAACAATAAATACCTGTTGGTGTCATGAAGGCAGTATCCTCCTGGTCAGAAGGCTCCATTTGGATCTGTTGAAATCCTGAGGATGCGTCCATGAAGGTCAGCATTTCATGCCCGGCAGTGGCATCTACCATTGCATCAATGTGGGGAAGAGGGAATGGGTCTTTAGGACAAGCTTTGTTCAAGTCTGTGTAGTCTACACAAACTCTCCATTTCCCATTTTTCTTCTGTACCACAACTACGTTTGCTAGCCATCTTGGGAACTTAACTTCTCTGATCATCCTGGACTTCAATAATCTCTCAACTTCCTCTTGGATAATCGTATTCCGCTCAGGAGCAAACTTCCTTCTTTTTTTGCTGAACAGGCTTGAATGATTTATCAATTCCAAGCTTGTGAGTGATAATGTCTTTGGATATGCCTGTCATATCCTCATGCTTCCATGCAAACGTTGACATCATGCATTTCAAAAAGTTAACTAATTGTTCTTCAATATCCTGAGGGATATTGGTCCCTACGAGCACCGAAATATCAGGATTATCCTGGTCCAGGATAATTTTCTTCACATCCTGCTCCGGATCCTCCACGATATCCTGGGCCCGCGTCTTTAATTGCTATGCTGCACTAGGTTTGGTTGAGGATTTCATCGAGGATGAGTAGCATTCTTTCGCCTCCTGTTGATCACTATCAACTTTGACAACTCCCCAAGGGGTAGGTATCTTGATGCATTGGTGATATGTTGATGGCACAGCCTTCATATCGTGAATCCACGGTCTTCCCAGTATGATGTTATAGCAGGATAGAGAATCCATCACAAAGAAACGTTGTATTGAGTTGACTCCTTCAACGTATACTGGCAACTTTATCTCTCCCACTGTGTTTCTAGCCTCTCCACTGAACCCAACAAGCACGGTAGACTTTGAAGTGATATCCATTGGAGATACATTCATTCTCTTTAGAGTCTCTAGTTGGATTATGTTAACGGAGCTGCCATTATCAACCAATATCCTGCGTATAAAATGGTTAGCCACATACAACGTTATTACCAGAGCATCATGGTGAGGATCCTGGACAGTATCCCTGTCATCAGCATCAAAAGTGATCACTTTGTCAGTTGTGAGGGTAGTCATCCTGACAGGTTTGTCTCCCCTTTCGGCCTTAGCTTCCTTTGCATGTCTCTTCGCCGCCGAATACGAAGTCCCACAAATGTCGGATCCTCCCGAAATGAAGTTGATTATCTTGGCATCCGCAGGAGGTGATGCTGCTCGCTCAGGATCCTTCTCAGTATCCTGACCCTTATTCTTCTTTCTTCCTAAGAGATCTTTCAGATATCCCTTGCTTAGAAGAAAGCTTATTTCTTTCCTTAGAGAAATGCAATCCTCAGTCATATGTCCGAAATCTTCGTGGAAAGCACACCATTTTGACTTATCTTTCCAGTCAGCTTTCTGTTGACTCTTTCGAGGCCACCTAGCCTTGTCTCCTAGACCCTGCATGGCATACATCAATTCAGGAATGTTAACAGAAAAGCAATATTCAGATAACTCAGGATACTCTTCAGGATCCTCATCTTCGACAGCATTCACTCTCTTATTTTCATTTCTACCATATGGCTTAGGCCGATATGGCTTGAATGAGGATTCAGACTTCCTGTTGGTCGACTCATAGGTGTTGGATGAGTTCATTCTCTCTTGCATCTTCCTATCATCCTCCAACCGAATGTATCTTAGGGCCCTGTTTCGAGCTTCATCCAAGTTCCTGCATGGGTTCATTACAAGATCTTGATAAAATTGAGAATCTTTTTGCAGCCCCATCTTGAAAGCTTGCACAGCTGTTGCAACATCAAGATGAGGAATGTCTAGGGATTCCCGGCTAAACTTATTCACATAATCCCTAAGGGATTCCTGAGGCCCCTGCGTTATCCTGTAGAGATCACTTGTTAATTTTTCAAAGCTTCTACTACAAGAAAACTGACTGTTAAATAAATTTACTAAGTGAGCAAAAGATGGAATCGAATGTGGAGGAACATTCAGGAGCCATTTCAAGGCTGATCCTGTTAAGGTTGAACCAAAACCCTTGCACAAGCATGCTTCCTTGAGATCCGGAGGGATAGGGTTAATCTCCATTCTTTCCCTATACTGAGCAATATGCTCCTCAGGATCCGTAGTTCCGTCGTAAAGCTTCATGTTGGGGGTTTGAAATCTCTTTGGGATCTCAGCATCACAGATAGGATATGCAAAACGAGATATCTTGTGGCTGTCTTGGGACACTTCTGGGATCGGCTGGACCACCCCAGGTACACTAGATATCATGTCCTTCAACTTCTGAAGTTCCCTAGTAAGTGCTGTTGTTACACCTGTATCCTGCAAAGATCCACTATTAGTAGCATGAGTATTATTATTATTTGACACGTTACCCGTTGGAGGATTTTGCCCATATCCTGAAGCATATCCTGAGCTCCGGATGGTTGACATCCTGACCGAGGAGGGTATTTCAGGAGTATGATTCTGAGGAAGGCTGGGCACAATATTCCCCCTGTTATCCTCAGTATACACAGCTGAACTGAAGTTCAACGTTCTGGGATGTAATGGAGTGACAATATCCTCAGCAGATCTGCTCGAGCCAGACTTCAGGAGTTGTATTTCCCTTAAAAGCATTTGTTTTGTTTCCTGTTGCTGCCTCATTTTTTCCTGCACACTTCCAAATAAGGTTAGAATTTCATCATTAGAAGCCAAAACAGGAGCAGATTCCTGAATACTGCGAGTAGGGATAATATCCTGAGGTCTTGATGAAGCTGTCATCCTTGGAGGAGGTGGTGGAAGCACCGAACCGGTAGTAGCAGAAGTCGTAGCAGACACAGTGGAGGAACTCATGTTTGATCTTGAGGCCATTGTAAATAATATGGCAAAAAGTTTTGAAAATAGAAAACCGATTAGCGATTTCACAAAAAAATTTAGTAAAGAGAGCACCACTTGCCCCACAGTGGGCGCCAAATTGTTTTGGTAAAAAATTACCGAAGCAATTAAGTGATCAAATTAGTAAAGTGAGGTAGTGTGCTAAAATGGGTGTTGAAAATATGCTGGTTAAGTTGTTTATGAAAACAGTTTTCAGGATACGGCTCAGGATATTGAGCTGTATCTACGATCAAACAATGAGTAAACAATGAGCAAAAAGTAAAGGAAATGACACGAGATGTACGAGGAAAGCCCTTGATCAATCTAGATCGCCGGCATAAAACCTCGGGAGCTGACAATCGCAGCTGCCTTGTTCTTCTTATTGCTTAAACTTCAGGATACAGTGCAGGATATAGACCAGATCGCTACGTGTTACAATGTTTTTTGTGTGAGAGTGAAAGCTTGCTAGAAAGCGAGTGTTAGAGTGTAACGAGTGCAAAATGTGATGTCCTATTTGATCTGGTATACCCACCTATTTATAGTAATGAATTACAAACAATAATCCCTACAAATATGGGGTACTCCGAATATTCCATTGTGAACGTTATTGACCGAGTAATACGGCTTCAACGTCTTTATTCGAACGACTTGGACCGAGTCTTCCGCGGAATGAGTCTTATGAACGTTGCCAGCTTCTAACCCACGTACCTGCACATAATCCATTAGTAATCCTGAGGATACCATTCAGGATGTTACCAATATCCTGAACCAGCATCCCGGATGTAAACAGATACTACATAACCAAGATATAAACCAAGATATTTTCCAGGATATGGGTTCAGAATTTCACCCATAACACTTATTACTTCTTTATCCTGAGGATTAGTCGCAGGATATAGGATATGTAAGATTGGTATTTGGGTCCATTCCGGTATCCCGACAGATGATCCCAGATTTGCTAAGGCATCAACTTCAGCATTATCCTCTCTTGGTACCTGTTCAAGTGTAAAAATATCGAAATATCCTGCTAATTTTTTGAGAATTTCGAGATACTAGATTAACTTCTCTCCTTTAACTGCATAGGTTCCATTAAAATGACTAGTGATTAACAAGGAGTCAACATATACTTGCAAATTCTTGATATTCATATTTTTGGCCAACTCTAATCCTGCAATTAAAGCCTCATATTCTGCCTCATTATTAGTAGCAGGAAATTCACACCTAATAGCCTGGGGTAATATGTCCCCCTGTGGCGATTTTAGTAGTATACCTAAACCTACACCTCTTACGTTAGATGCACCATCAGTATACAATGTCCAACATTCTAAATTTTCTCCTAGCTGCTGTACTTCTAAATCTACTTCGTTTTGAATGTCACTACTGAAATCAGCCACAAAGTCAGCTAAAGCCTGAGACTTTATGGCATTTCTAGGCTCATATACTAAATCATAAGCACTCAATTTTACTGACCACTTAGCCATCCTACCCGACATCTCTGGTTTCCTAAGCACATTTTTAACAGGATAATTGGTTCTAACATGAATCCTATGCGTCTCAAAATAATGTCTAAGTTTTGTTGATGCCATAACTAGGGCTAATATCAACTTCTCTAGATGAGAATATCTAGTTTCAGCATCTAGTAAACTTTTACTAACATAATAGATAGGATATTGCTGACCTTCATGGTCCTTTATAAGAACGGCACTTACAGCATTCCCCGATACAGCGAGGTATAGGGATAGTGGTTCACCATTTTCAGGCTTCATCAATAGAGGTGCAGTTGAGAGATATCGCTTCAAATCCTGCAAGGCTGCTTCATGCTTTGTTTCCCATTCGAACTTCTTATTCTTCTTGAGGATATCATAGAATTCCTTGCATTTTTCCGATGATCTTGAAATAAATCTGTTCAATGCTGCTACTCGGCCTGTTAACCGTTGAACATCCTTCATATTCGAAGGTGATTTTATATCCAGGATAGCTCTAATCTGCTCCGGGCTCGCTTCTATGCCCCTTTTCGTCACCATATATCCTAGAAACTTTCCTGCCCCCACTCCGAAATGGCACTTAGCAGGATTCAGTTTCATGTTATACTGATCCAGGATATCAAATGCTCCCTTGATATCCTGGAGGTGATCCTCAGCCTTTTTAGATTTCACCACCATATCGTCAATATATACCTCTATGGTGTCCCCCAGCTTATCTTTGAACATCATGTTCACCAATCTCTGGTATGTTGCACCTGCATTTTTCAAACCGAAAGGCATAGCGGTATAGCAATAAATACCTGTCGGTGTCATGAAGGCCGTATCCTCCTGATCCGAAGGCTCCATTTGAATCTGCTGAAATCCTGAGGATGCGTCCATGAATGTTAACATCTCATGCCCGACAGTAGCATCCACCATTGCATCAATATGAGGAAGAGGAAATGGGTCTTTAGGACAAGCCTTATTCAAGTCCGTGTAATCTACACAGACTCTCTATTTCCCATTTTTATTCTGTACTACGACTACATTTGCTAGCCATCTTGGAAACTTGACCTCCCTGATCATTTTGGACTTCAACAATCTTTCAACTTCCTCTTGGATAATTGCATTTCGTTCAGGAGCAAACTTCCTTCTCTTTTGTTGTATAGGCTTGAACGACCTGTCAATTCCAAGCTTGTGACTAATAATTGTTTTGGTCAAAAATCAGACGAGGATAATGCAACCAAACTCTCTGTTATGGGGTATGATGCTTGAATTGGTAAACAACAATGAGGATCACTATGAAATGAATTGCACAGGAGACACAAAGATTTATACGAGGAAAAAGCCCTTGATCAATGTATAATCTCCGGCATAAAAAACCTCGGGTGATGGAAACTACCAATCACCAACTCAAATTAAACAATAATTCTTTTACAACTTCGGATGATAGCGAGCTAAATACAAGGATCACTATAGTGTATCGTGTAGAAATGTATGAAGAAATGCTAAGTGTTTTGCCGAGAGCTGGTGAGTGCAGTTGTACGAGTGTGTGTAGCCAAAAAATAGCCAAGTGTTGTCTAATTAGCTCGCTACCCCTTTTAAATTTAGTAAAATATCTAAATAACTAACTATCCGCAATTCATGCCTTCTCCCCACGATCTCCATAACGTTCACCATGGTCAAGCACGTGCGGAATAAGCGTGGAATATTCTTCAGGAACGTTACCAAGACTAAGTCCAAACTGGTATTCTTGCAAAACAACATCGAATTCAAAGCAGACAATCATTAGTATAAGGATCCTTAGGATGATCCATGATCCTGATCCTGAAGCACTTCTGAGGATCACTAACTGACACAGAAGTAAGGATCACCAAATAGGATAACAATTGAGGATCACGGGTCATTCAAAAATCCTCCCCTAACAATTGCCCCCAAAATATAAGGAGTAATATTGTAAATAAACGAGTTGTATTTTGTTGATCTTATCCGTAACAGACTAACGGATAACTAGCCGTTGAAGATGGACTAGCCGTTGCAAACCTGACGTCACTGAAGTGACAATCCTGCAAATCATCATTATAAATAGGAGTTAGAGATAGGATCAATTTGCACTTAAATTCAAGAGAAACTCCCTTTAAATTCTCAGCCGAAGATCAATCAGGTATCTCTTTTCCTATTTCTCCTTCTCTTACTCTGTTTTTCTTTCTTTACCAACATCACGTTAAGAATGATGCTCCGGTCCTCCCCCGCCAAGGATCACCAGAAGGATAGCCCCTTGAAGAGTCAAGGGATCATCAAAGACTCAGCGAATGAGAGGTGTTGCTTTTCTGATCCACAAGTAGATAAGATCCGGCACTGCTTTCCGGCGAACACCTTTTTCAAACCCTTTGATCCCACTGTTCTGAGCGACTACATTTCTGAGACATGGGTTGCCTTTCCGGTTACCCCATTCACCATAGGATACACCTATCCTTTCCCAGCTTTTACCCAATCCTTTTTCTCCCTTACCGGCATCTCCTACATCCAAGCTATGCCGATGATCTGGAGGGTCTTATATACCCTTGAAAGGATCATAGAGCAGGAAGGGATTGATTTAGGAATGTCAGAACTGGCAGAGATGTATGATCTCACGACGTTTGGATCCCACCGATATCTGTTTAAGCGAAAACCCGGCGAAGAGCATCCCATTTTTAAAGCCATCAAGAACGATACAAACTGGAAACGACACGTTTTCTTTGTCAGAAGGGATACCATTCCAAACGGAAAGGATCTACCAAGGAAGTGGTCCACCCATGGTAGGACAGAGGATCCTGAGAAGGATCACCAGGTAATCTTGCTCTTGTGATAGGATCACTAACTCCCTTTTGTTTTATGTTATGCAGCTGTCACTGTTTCACACTTCATACCATCTCCTGATACTAAGGAAAGACTTGCTGTTTTTAGAAGACTCGGTCCTGAAACCAGATCATTCAAGACAATCACTCAGGATTCTCAAGAGGTATCCTCAGGCTCAGTCACCATGTCAAGTAAGTATCCTGCTTTTTATATAGTTAAAGATTTAAATAAATAGTTAAATAGAAATAGGATAAGGATACTTATCTTGCTTTGAATGTGTAGGTGCCGGAAAAGCTTCCAAGCCTGCCTCCCAGTTCAACATGGCCGACCTTGACACTGTTCGATCCAGAAAGAAGAAGGCCATTGCCAGCCCTAGTGTCTCCATCCCCAAGGCACCCACTAAAGGAAAGGGTGGCAAGAAGAGGAAAAACTCTGAGATAGAGGACCTACAAGGCCTGCCACTGATTCGCCACCAGTTCCTTGAATACTTCAATGACGTGAGGATAACCAATTCTACCTTGGTATCCTACTTATCTGAGGATCACCTGATCTTGAACTGCTTTGTCTCTTTTGCAGAAATTTGCTGAGATTGAAGACTACGTGGGGAGCGTTGAGGAGTTGGATAAGAAGATTGCTGACCTCCAACAAGTTGCAGTGCTCAAGGATCTTAAGATTGCTGATCTCGAAAGAGCCCTTCAAGACGCCAAGACTAAGACAGCTAAAATCTTGATTGACATCGACTACGAGAAGCATGATCTCATAGAAGGTGCAAAGGTCTCCGCTGCCATCACAATGTACAAGACAAAACTGAAGATGGCCGAGGAGGCTCAAGATCCTGACTTTGACAGAAGCAGCTGGGATGTTGAGGGTTGGAAGGCGAGGTTAGCTGATCTGGAAGATGATGAGGAGGCTGAGGAGGTTTTGGCGATCGAGGCTGGAAGCAGTGGAAAGGATCAGGTGAAGAATACCGAAGCTGGAGGGGATGAAGATGCAGCGAAGGTGTAGGCTGCATGATTGGGCAATGATGAACATTTCTAGACGTAGCCGGAGCCCAATTTTTTAAATTCGGTAGTAGTTTGTTTTGTGGTTGTGCTGTTTTAAAACAATGATGGTCTGTATTTGAACAATAGTTTTAGGATTAAGGATCTAGGATCCTTTGAACAATAGGTAGGATTACAAATGGTGGAGGGATCCTCTGTTTGGGGGATGAAGCCATTGTGATCCTGCCGCCTTTTGATTTCCTGCACTTGCTATAACCGCATTAACAATGGACACCCATTGCCAACCCATGTGGACGGGCCACGTTTTGCTGGTGGAAACGTGGGTTGGCAATTTTGACAACCTTCGACGGTTAAACCTTTGTTAATAAAATAACTTTAATCTTTTTTGGCTTATCTTGTGTTATTATCCTTGTTTGTCCTTTTAATTTTCAATTGTTTTGATGTACACTTGTCTGAATAAGAAAAGTTGAACAAATTAGATAAAAAGTTTAGGATATGATCCAGGATCAAATATCCTATAGTTGAAAATTTCCAAAAAGTAGTATATTTTAAGGATCATGAGTTCAGTTGTCAAAGTATTAGGGTTATTCAAATAATCAATGAATAAAATCAAAATAGTTAAGGATCATACCTGAGGATCCAAGTTAGGATCCTAACCCTTAATACTATAACCAGGATAACCATAGGACAAACCTTAGTAAGAGGTAAGGATCAAGGATCCTTGGTTGTTTAACTTCGAAGACCTGAAATAGAACATAACTTGGGACTAAGCCATTATAAGATAAAAGTTAGCAACTGGGGACAAGCCCAAAGGATAACTGGGGAGAAGCCCAAGGATAACTGGGGACAAGCCCAAGGATAACTGGGGACAAGCCCAAGGATCGTGTGTGAACTGGAGTATGGCCCTAACTGGCGACTATCCAAACTTAGTGGCATGAAAATGCCAAAACCTTAGCTAACGTGAAAACGTTAGAAACCTTAAGAACGGATGTATGGTACGTCTACCATTATACGTAGGATCCTAAGTATAGCCAGTACAATGGAATTATCAGCCCCTAAAACGAGTACTGGTCCCACTGCCATGAACTATACTAGGATCATCGTGCGCTACTGGCGGACCTGGGGTCAAGCCCAAATAACTGGGGTCAAACCCAAGTAACTGGTTGCTTTTGTGGATAATCATCCTTTTGCTAAGAGTACCTAAACCTTCAAAACTCAAAATCACGTGAAAGGGGGATAAAGGATGCAGGATCCTTATCCTTATGTGAGAAAGTAAGGAAATGAAATAGTTTAAGATTAGAATGTTACCAAAATGAGGATCATCCGTGCTTTAAGGATCCTTTAAGGATATTTATCATGTGAGGATCATGGATCCTTATCACATGAAGTATTTCTTCAAATGGACAGCATTCCAGGCTCTAGGTAGCAAATCACCTTCCATTGTTAGCAATCGATATGCCCCCTTTCCTGCCTCAGCTTCAATCAAATAAGGTCCTTCCCATTTTGGTGCCAATTTTCCATCAGCAGGATTGGTGGTATTCTGAAATGCTTTCCTTAGTACCATATCACCAACTTGGAATTTCCTGATCCTGACATTTTTGTTGTAGGCTCCAGCCATTCTTTGCTGATAACTGGCCATCCTTATCCTTGCCAAATCTCTGATTTCTTCTATAGTATCCAGGTCTTGAACCAAGTTCTCATCATTTTCCTCAGGATCACGAATACTTGTTCTAGCAGTTGGAACCACCATTTCTGTAGGGATCACTGATTCTGCCCCAAATACCAAAGAGAATGGAGTTTGGCCTGTAGCATTCTTAGGAGTTGTCCTATCAGCCCAAAGCACATAAGGTAGTTCTTCTACCCATTTCCTTTTCTTGGATCCAAGCTTCTTCTTCAAATTGTTGATGATGATCTTATTGGAGGATTCTGCCTGGCCATTAGCTTGTGGGTGGACTGGTGTTGATGTTATCATCTTAATCCCCCAGCTGTCACAAAAGTTAGTAGTTCTGCCCCCAATGAATTGGGAACCATTATCACAAATAATTTCAGTAGGAATACCAAATCTAGTTATAATATTTCTTTTAATGAAGGATATAACTTCCTTTTCTCTGACTTGGGCAAAAGCTTCAGCCTCTATCTACTTGGAGAAGTAATCAGTCATAGCAAGCATGAACACTTTTCCACCAGGTGCCTTAGGGAGCTTACCAACTATATCCATGCCCCATCTCATGAATGGCCAAGTGGAGGATATAGGATGCAATAATTCAGCTGGTTGATGAAGGATATTGCTGTGTCTCTGACAAGGATCACACTTCTTAGCATACTCCACAGCATCTCTCTTCATAGTTGGCCAATAGTATCATGTCCTCAGGATCCTTGAGAATAATGCCCTGCCCCCAGTGTGGTTTCCACAATCTCTTTCATGGAAGTCTTTTAAAACTTCTTGGATTTCAGGATCCTCAATGCATCTTAAATATGGTCCTGTAAGAGATCGTTTATACAACATATTATTTAAAATTGTGAATTGAGATACCTTAATTTTGAAAGCCCTAGGGTTTTCTCCTGTAGGAATCTCTCCATGTTGTATGTATCTCATGATTGGAAGGATCCATGATCCTGAATGAGATTGATTATCACCACTAGGGATGATTGCAGAATCCTCTCCTATCTCCATAGCCACATGATCCACGATAGCCGGGGTCAGGATATGGATAATAGGGATCTTGATATCCTCCGGGATCTTCAAGGATGATCCTAAATTGGCTAATGCATCTGCCTCTGCGTTCTCTTCCCTTGGTACCTGTGTCAAACTAAAGGATACAAAAGAGAGTGCCAATTCTTTGACTATCTCCAAATATTTGATTAGCTTTTCACCTTTAACAGCATAGGATCCATTAAAGTGATTAGTGATTAACAAAGAATCTACATGTACCTCAAGATACCTGATCCTCATATGCTTAGCAATTTGCAAGCCAGCTATCAAGGCTTCATATTCAGCCTCATTGTTAGTGGTTTGGAACTCACAAGCTATAGAGTGGGGTATTATGTCCCCCTGTGGAGATTTTAGTAGTATTCCAAGCCCTGTTCCTTTGACATTTGAGGATCCATCAGTATGGAGTATCCAAGGATCCTTGGTCTCCTCTAGCTGCTGAACTTCTAACTCAGCTTCCTTTTGCAAATCACTACTGAAATCTGCCACAAAGTCGGCTAATGCTTGGGATTTAATGGCTGTCCTGGGCTCATATCTTATATCATATGCACTAAGCTTCACTGCCCACTTAGCCATCCTTCCTGACATTTCAGGTTTCCTGAGGACATTCTTAATTGGAAAATTAGTTTTGATGATAATGGCATGAGTTTCAAAATAATGTCTCAATTTAGTAGATGCCATAATTAATGCAAGGATAAGTTTTTCTAAGTGTGAATACCTGGATTCAGCATCAAGTAAACTCTTACTTACATAATAGACAGGATGTTGTGTACCTTCGTGATCCTTAACAAGGACGGCACTTACTGCTTTTGAGGATACCGCGAGGTATAAGGATAACACATCTCCTTTTTCTGGTTTCATCAAGGCCGGGGCCGAGGATAGGTAATCCTTAAGAGATCTTAAGGCACTTTCATGCTTCTCAGTCCACTCGAATTTCTTGTTCTTCCTTAGGATATCATAGAATTCCTTGCACTTTTCTGAGGATTTGGATATGAATCTGTTTAAAGCCGCAATCCTGCCTGGTAACCTCTGAACATCCTTAGCATTGGCAGGGGACTTGATGTTTACTATGGCTTTGATTTGTTCTGGACTGGCTTCGATGCCTCTCTTTGTCACCATATATCCTAAGAATTTACCTGCTTTAACACCAAAGTGACATTTTGAAGGATTAAGTTTCATGTTATATTTGTCAAGGATATTGAATGCTTCCTCCAAGTCTCTTAGGTGATCGTTAGCCTTTTTTGATTTTACCACCATATCGTCTATGTAAACCTCCATAGTTTGTCCAATCTGATCCTTGAACATCATATTCACTAGCCTTTGATAAGTTGCACCTGCATTTCTTAGTCCGAATGGCATAGCAATATAGCAGTATATACCAGTTGGAGTCATAAAGGCTGTATCCTCTTGATCGGATGGTTCCATCTGAATTTGTTGAAATCTAGATGAAGCATCCATAAAAGTTAACAGTTCATGACCCGCAGTTGCATCCACCATGGAGTCAATGTGGGGTAATGGGAAAGGATCCTTGGGATATGCCTTATTTAGATCGGTGAAATCGACACAAACCCTCCACTTTCCGTTTTTCTTTTGAACAACAACCACATTGGCCAACCATCTTGGATACTTGACCTCTCTAATCATACCTGCTCGGAGTAATTTCTCTACCTCCTCCTGGATAATGGCATTTCTTTCTGGTGCAAATTTCCTCCTCTTGTTATGGATTGGTTTGAAGGACCTATCAATGCCAAGTTTGTGAGTGATTATATCTTTAGATATACCTGTCATGTCTTCGTGTTTCCATGCAAAGGTAGTCTTTCTCCTTTTGAGGAAGGATATGAGGTCTTCCTTTATTTCACCAAGGATCCCTGATCCTATATAAACTTTAGATTCAGGATCATCAGGATCCATAAGGATTTCTACTACATCCTGTTCTCTTGCCTCCAAGACATCCCTTGGAGGACGCTTTAATTGCTATTGCTCCCTTGACTTTGATGCTGGTTTCATTGATGAGGTGTAGCAGTTCTTAGCCTCTTGCTGATCACTATCAATCTTCACTATTCCCCAAGGATTAGGAAGCTTTACACATTGATGATAAGTGGATGGGACTGCCTTCATGTCATGTATCCAAGGCCTGCCAAGGATAACATTACAACAAGATAAACAGTCAATAACACAAAACTTTTGGTAAGAATGTAGGCCTTCGATATAGATTGGGAGTTTAATGTCCCCCAGAGCACAGAGGATCTTGGTATGATATCGGATTCAGGAATATTCATCTTCTTGAGGACATCAAGCTGGATAATGTTCACGGAGCTTCCTCCGTCTATAAGGATCATGCGAACAAAATGGTTAGAAATAAAAAGAGTGATAACCAAACCATCATGATGAGGATCCTGAATGTCAACACGATCATCCTCATCAAAAGTTATAACTTTTCCTTTGGAGACACTGGATGTTCGAATGGGTCTATCTCCATTATCCATCTTGGTTTCCTTTGCATGTCTTTTAGCTGTAGAGAAGGATGTTCCACAAATGTCTGATCCTCCAGAAATAAAGTTTATAACTTGTGCATCTGCTGGAGGGGCTGGAGCTTTCTCTGGGATCCTTTCAGGATCCTGAGTCCTTGACTTCTTTCTCCCCAATAATTCTTTCAAGTGCCCCTTGCTCAACAAGTATCCAATTTCTTTTCTCAGTGCGATGCATTCTTCTGTGAGATGCCCAAAATCTTCATGATATGCGCACCACTTTGACTTGTCTTTAGTTGCAGCTGGTCTGTCATTTTTCCTGGGCCATCTAGCTTTATCACCTAAATTCTGCATCGCTAGGATTAGTTCATTGTTATCAACAGAAAAGTAGTATTCGGAAATTGGAGGATAATCCTCATCATCC
>JARYGA010028147.1:0-42363 GCA_030545235.1 Helianthus tuberosus | reverse complement strand
GTTTATTTCCACCAACTGCAGAATTGGTGCATTCTCTCTTGAAATGACCTTTCTGCTTACATTTGAAGCAGGTCACTTTAGACTTGTCAAATCCAAGTTTTATTGATGCACCACCAAGAGACTGTTTCCCAGTAATCTCCATGTATCTCTGAGCTCTGCGGATGCAACTAGCTAAACACCATCGAATGTCAATGAGTTCCATCTCTTCCGGATCAATCTGGTCGTAGTCTTCTTTGGTTAACTCAGAGTTTCCAATTTTGCCAACTACAAGACCTTCATATGATTCCAGAACAGATGCAAGAAAGCTCATTTGCTGCTTAGCTGCATTGATGCTCATTGTCGGAGAATTCTTCAATTTGATAGCAATGTTACAGAGAACTTCTTCACATTCTTCAACACTTGCTTTAGATGAAGATGAATGATAACCCAGATTGTAACTTGATGAGCTTTTCTGTGGTTCTGTTGTCCTCTCACCACTGAATGCAGTCTTTGGTGACTCTCCAACTTTCACCGAAGGTGAATTACCTTTGTAATAGAGACTAACATTCTGTTGATGTGAAGAACTGCTCATCTTGTTCTGTTTCTGCAATTCAAGCTCATGAGTTTCAATATTTTCAATTAATGTATCAAGAGAAATTGTTTCATACAAAGCATCATTTTCAAAATAAAAACAAACGTTTGCCACTGATCAGCTCGTGGTAACGCTTCTATGACTTTATCAATAATTTCCTCTCTTGTTTTCACAATTTCAAACCTTTCGAGTTTAATTTTTAGATGACAAAATCTTTCTATCATTTGCCTCACAGACTCTCCTTTAATGCTATCAAACAGATCGAATTCTTTCTTTAACAAAGCAATTTTGTTCTTTTTAATCTGTTTACCCCCTCAGCTTTAACTCGTAAAGCTTCCCAAACAGATTTCGATGACCTATCATGGTTAAGCAATGCAAAAATGTCATTTCTGATTGCCGACTGGATCAAAGCAATCATTCTCTGTTCAGATGAGAATTCCTTTTTGTCCTCAAGGCCTAATTTCTTCATAGGAATTTCCTCTCCTTTATCATCTTTTGGTCTCTCATATCCAAACTCTAGACAAAACCAGCTCTCGTGTGCATACGCTTTTGCCCAGTTGAGAATCCGTTCTTTCCACCAAGTATAATCCTCGATATTATCTAGATTGGGTGGTTTGGAATGAGTTCCATAAAAGTTGTCATGATTGATGTTTTCATTAACCACTTTTGTAATTGACTTTGGTGTGACAGTTGACGTTTCAGACGATTCGGATGTGAATGCGTTGTAGAACATGTTGTAGAACTCTTCAGCCATGATATGATCTTCTCGATTTATAAGCACCTTTTAATCACCTGAATCACAAATACACAAGATTAGTTCAAATAATTTTCAAACAACTTGAATCGGACGAGTATTCGATCGAATGAGTCAACAAAAGTCAACAGTGAAAATAATGAGTTCTGTCCGATCGGGTGGGAAAGCTGGTCGATCGGACGGGAAAGCTGTTCGATCGGACAGGGTGCTGTTCGATCGGACAGTGTGCCGGTCGATCGAACGGGTATTCGATCAAGTGAGTCAACGAAAGTCAACTTGTTGTCCGATCGGGTGGTAAAGCTGTCAGATCGGCTGGGATTGTATCTTGAATCGGTTGGTTGTCCGTTCGACCCTCTGTTCGATCGATCAGCACTACACGACAAAACAATATGTTGTTCGATCGGCTTGCACTTCAAGCAATGGCACAAAAGACAAAAGATGCTTGATCGATCGGCTGGCACGTTGATGCTGTCCGTTTGATGTCACAAAATGACAAAATTCTTGATCGATCGGTTGGCGTTGTCACTTTGACTTTTAATAAATTCTCACATGTAACAATCTATTATGGCCGACAATCCGTTTAATTCAACATATATATCAACAATTCCTCATACAAGAACACATGCACTAATTAATGACCCACTGACATTATGCAAACTTGATTGGGCCGAGAAACTTTAAGTCACATGGACTGTAGCAGATCAACACAAAGAATTCACATGCAATACAGTTTGTGATGTATGAATCGAATCTTTATGATCACGTGAACTAACAGGCAGACCTGAAATGTTGACTGACAATTATAACAGAGTTGACCAAGAAAGATAGCAGTGTTGACTTAAGTGGCTTAAAAGGTGAGGTGTTATGAAATGATTTGCTGACCGTTCGACTTGGATGCTAGCCGATCGGTTGGGACGCTAGCCGTTCGGACAGCTGTCCGTTCGGTTAGGTCAACAAAGTCAAAGTCTTTAAAATGTGATGCTATGGATCGGACAAGCGTTCGATCGGCAGTCAATCAAGTCAACTATTGAATTATAAAATGAGGACGCTGTTCGATCGGTCAGAGATGCTAGCCGATCGGCTTGCTGTCCGATCGGTTAGGTCAAACAAAGTCAAAGGACTTTAATGAAATTCAGTAAAGTGCTTAGGAACGGTTAGCTAGCCGATCGGTCAACTAACCGATCGGTCGGCATTCAAGTGAACATGAACAGCAACAGTACCCATTTTATCAACCTTTTCGAACAAAAAATTTTAGATTTCTCTCAAACGACTTTGAATTAAGATTTGAAAATTTGTGGGCTTTTAGATCAAAAGTTTTCGCATAACATATTCAAAAATCAGCAATTTTGAACCGTTAAAACCCGTTTAATTTGACGATTTTCGGTTAAAAACGTGAATAGATGAAAAAATGAAGAAATTTTGACAAATCTGTATGAATTTGGATCTGAATCTGATGAATTCACGAGCGAAATTGTGTGTTTGATCTGTGCAATCGAGCTCCTGCTCTGATACCACTTGTTAGGACCGGTTTTGACTCCGAAACGATTGCGAACCGAACGTGTGACGTGCGGAATTCATACACGAACGTGACCGAACACACGAGACGTAATATAATCAGTGATTCTATTGAAATGTATGAAATCGTACAAAGCACTTGAATCACGTGGAGCACTTTCTCTCTCTAGCTTCTCTCTCTAGATCTAGAACCCTCCAAGTCTCCAAATGAGCTAAAGTCTCCAAAAGTTCTAAACCTAACACCTTAGGTTCCTATTTATAGGCCAAGGCAATAAGGAATCTTTCCTTATTTACAAATATGCCACCTTGTCCTTTTCTATCTAATATTACAATATAAGGCTATGATTTAAACTATTTCTGCTACGGTCTTGAGATGACGGAGGCGATAGACATACTGCACTAACAGGGTTAACGCGACAGTGTCCTGGATATCCTCGGGTCATTTAAATTGTTAATGGCAACGACTTAAGCACGGGGTATAGGCATACACCCGACAGATGCTAATATTGACGTATCTTCAAAAGACTAAGTGACATGTTGCAAGGTTACGAAATAGGCTGGAAGTGCCGGTAATGCTTAAGAGGAATTTGTAACTCCTTTGCATAAAAAGCCTATTAGTCTGTTATTTTCTTTTGTAAATTTACGATCCGCCTGTGGATCTTTTGATACAATATCCGTCTGTATAATATTTTGAACACTCGAACAATTATGTTTGTAATAGTATTTAACCCCAAGACTTCTGTTGTGCTATATTGTGTATTGATATGAATCTTGTCACGTATACCCCAACCGGGCCCTCCGGGTGTTGTTGAAAATATCAGGGGGTGACACTTTAATTGTTTATCACTTGTCATTTATTAACCTTAATGCAACAAAGAAATATAATTCGAAATGTAATTAAACATCGGTTTATATTAATACACAAAACATGTCACTTTCATACAAAATATAATGACTAAACCCCAAACCCCAAACCCTAAACCCTAAATTGCTAATTGTTATATATTCTTGAATTCCTGCATAAGAAAACGGTGGGTGTAACACCCAAATACCAAGACATGCCGACTATCTTGAAATTGGGTACTGGTAACCTAGCTTCCAACGAGCTTTCCGCATCCCAACTACCACATCAATACGCACAAGGTAGGAGGCAGTTAGGGCAGTGGGTGCCGGGATTTCCTTTATTAACCACTGTCCAATCTGGTGCGCCTTATCGAGTGGTGGGTGTGATGGAATTCCCATTGGTGGATACCTCATGAGAACAATAATGAACGACTCTCGTGGAAGTACATGCAACGGGGCACACAACATTGCCTAGCGTCACTAGAAGCTTAGCACAATGTAGTCCACTCCGATCACACATCATCCTAGATCTACGTCCTAATGCATGAATCTGAAATACGAACGCAGGTAAGTGATTGAATCTGAAATATGAACGCGGTGTACTTCTCCATAAGGATTACGCTACCAACACCGTCAAAACACCGATTTTCGATATCCTGTTAATAAAACATATAATTATAGCGTTAGACTCGGCATTCGAAAATATATTGTAAATAATAAAAAACATATCCAAGCACCACCACCACCACAACCACCACCCACCACGGCACCACCATAGCCCACCACCAACCTCAACCACCTCATCCACCTCCAAAGCCGACCCACCACCATCACCACAGCCGACCCACCACCACCATAGCATTTAATTCTTTCATTTCTTTGGGCAATGAGAGGCGTATAAATTCACTTTTTCAGACGTATTTAATGCTTTCATACCTTATACTCCCCTCATAGCCCTATACGCTATTTCTGGGAGGATATGCACCTAATTTTGGAGGATGTATCAATACCCTCACCCAAAAAAATGAAGAAGGGCTTGGGTCTTCTATTTGTATCGAGTAAAAAGAAAAAAGCTCATGATGCATGCACCAGCTGGAGCGTGGAAGGACGGAAATAAGACTGTGTTGTTCAAAACAAAAGGTAAAAATGTTGTTGGTTAACCACTTTATAAAATTGTGTTTAAATTAAATAAGTAGTAAAAAAATTGTGATAAAAAGAGTTGAGGTGTAATTTTCTGATCGGAACAGTTAAATGGGAAATGAGAAAGTGGCTTAGGGCGTTATGGAACTCACGCCCTTTACACGTAAATGCGAAATAATTTCACAGGCATTAATCGATGAGGTGGAGTGAAGCGCTAGGGGCTAACGCCCATTACACCTAGATTAAGAGGAGATCCAAAAAGTCCAAATCACAATAGTTCCCAAGGAGATCAAAAGACCTAATTCTTCACAATCAATATTCACCTTGAACATTATTTATTCTGCTTTTATTTCATTTTGTACCACTTTTCATTCAATCGAAACATTAATGAACGTTAATCTATTTAATATCTTTTATCGATCTACATGCATGTAGGGATGCAAACGAACCGAACGTTCAACGAATCGTTCGGTAGGAAGTTCATTTATACTCGTTTGTTAAATAAATGAACAAACACAAACAAAAATTTTCATTTGATAAGTTATACAAATGAACATGAACAGAGTTCGTATTCATTCGTGAACGTTCGGTAATGTGTTAATTCTTTTATGTTCATTTGTTTTTGTTCATTTAAAGGTTCTTTTATGTTATGTTTTTATTTTATTGTTTTTAGTTTAAAAAAAAACAATAGTTATACTATGCGCTTCCGTCATCCCTCATTTGACAATTTCAATTTCAGTTTATGTTAAAGCTTGACAAATTTCTTAACTTTTGTGTAAATTATGTTTGTCATGATTATGTCAACTACGTTTGGATAGTTATGTTAAGTACTTATTTATTTTTGACGGATTCATCGTGATCTTTTTGATGAAAAAATGCAGATTTTATTTAAAATGCCTGGACAGTCCCTGTGGTGAAATTTCACATATAGTACTAACCGTTCTAAAACTATAGCCTTGATCCCCCCTTTAGCAAACTCAATTCTCTGATACTCTCTTACAGGGGGTTCGTTTTTGGTGCAAAGTAGGTATTCAATGACTAAAATGTCCTTAGGGTGAACGGGGCACCATGCGGGGAGTGGTGCGGTGACCCAAGTCCCCGAGCGGGAACACCGCCGCCATCGGTTCGGGGAGGGTATTCGGGGAGGGGGTTCGGGGAGAGTTCACCGCACAAGAAGCACAAGGATCGATGATGTATCCGTTGGCAACGGTCAAATATTCAAAAAAAAAAAAAATTCAATTTTAACAATATAAATAACCAACTTAATCTAATTTTTTACCACACCTATTCTCAAACTCACTCTAAAAATCTATCAAATACAACACAAAGCCAAACCGAGCAATGGAGAACCAACCCCGCGAAGCCAAGAAAAAATCTAAAGGACGCGGCTCGCAACCGTCTCGTGGTGGTTCGAGCGGTGCAAGTGCACAACCACAACCCCCTTTCGGATATACTTCACAACCCCCGTTTTTTTACCAACAACCTTCACACCCCTCCTTTTACAACACCCAACCACAACCCACTTTCGGCTATTTTCAAAATTTGTTATCAATGGATCCTCCTCAAACCCCCGCCTTCGACCCGTATGGTTTTCGTTCCCCACAAGTTCCATCTCCACGAGAAAATGTTGAACGTCGTCTACCTATTCACGAGGACGAGGACGAGGAAGTAGTGCCCGAAACTCAAAATTTGGGCGACTATGAAGATGACACCGGCGACGATGAATATAATGTGGATGAAGACGCCGGCAACGAAGAAGATGACGCTCGGGAGAAAACGGGAAAAATGGAGAGCCAAAAATGGACAAAGGTCCAAGAAGAGGGGTTGGCGAAGGCGTGGGTACATTGCTCTACCAACAAAAAGAAGGGCAATCAACAAAACCGCGATAGTTTTTGGCGTAAGATTTTAGATCATTATAACGCCACCGTTGGTGGAAGTAGCCGGACCGTGCATCAAGTACGGTCTAAATGGACCCCGATGATGACGAAAATAAACTTTTTCAACGGCCTATACCAACAAGCGGTAAAAATTATATTTTTTAACGTTGTATATTTTTTTAATTTTGTTTACTAAGTTCATATGTTTTTAACACTTGTTATTGTATAATATGTAGGATCGCACACGAGGAAGCGGGTGTAGCGATCTCAACGTGATGAAAGTCGCTTTAAAGGATTTTAAAGATAGATATCCGAGCGGTTTTCAACATGTCGAGGCATGGGAGGTCGTTCGAAAACACGACAAATGGGCCCAAGTCCCATTGTTGGGTGAGGAAGGGGAAGGTTCGGCACAAAAAAGAAAGCCCGTTGAAGTGGACCCTTCCATACCCGATATGAACGAAGACCCCTCGCCACAAAGAACACAACGGCGAGACAAGCGTCAAGCGACATCGTCCGAGGGCTCGGCTGAGTTGGCGGCACAATTCAAAGAGTACACCGCCATGAAAGAAGCGAAGCACGCGATTGAATTGGAGGCGATTGAATTGAGAAAGAAAAGAGAGTCGGAGGCTCGCGAACTCATAACGGAACAACGCGAGACGATGAGAAACTACGCGCACGATCGAGATATGAAAACATTCCTCAAGCCGCACGACGATGCTCCGCCGGAAATGTTGCCGTTCATCCTCGCCCGAAAGCGCGAGATCGCTAACAAGTACGGGTGGCCGTGCAATTTCTAAAATTTTTATGTAGTATTGCGATGTAATTTTTATTTTCTAGTTTGAATGTAATTTTTATTTTTAATTCAATGAAATGTCTTTTATTAAATTTTATATTAATTTTTATTAATATTTGTTTAATTTATAAACATGAATAATTACAACAAATAAAAAAAACAAAAAAAAATAAAATAAAAAAGCAAGTCCCCCAAGAGAGGAGTGCCGCCATCAAATTGAGGGTGTGAGGGGAGTTGACGTGGCGCGTGCTGATTGGCCGTGCGTAAGAGAGGGGACTCCCCTAAAAGGGGAGTGCCCCTCTCACCCTTATTATTAAAAATAATAAATAGAACATTAAAAAAACTAATTTATTATTTAAAAATTCGAGTGGGCTCCACCATTAATATTATTTAATAATAAAAACTAACCTCACCCCTCACCCTACTATAACCTTCTACTTATTCGTAATGTCTCGTCGTCGTCATCCCACCGTAACCACCTTCCCTTCCACCATCGTTCAACCCACCTCTGCCAGCAATCGACATCCACCAGTATGCTGACGCCCCTAGTTTCCTCCACACACCACCACTGCTGAAAACCCCACGAACTACCAACCTTTCACCGCTACACCCACCACTTCCAACCAACAATCTCCACTAAGAACAACCACAAACCATAGCCGCAACAACCATCGTATTCACCAGCGTATCTCATCACCTACATTACACCATTAATAACCATCGGAGATCGGAAACTTAACAAACTAGAGGTCTAGAGCTATCCCGCCAGAGATCAGAAACTTAACAAACTTGTGTAGGTTATCAAAGGGGGCTGGGGGTGGGTTGGTGTAGTGGGAATTTTCAATCAGAATCATTGTTAAATGACCAAGGTATGATTGTATAGTGTGGATTTTTTGTGGGAATCAATCGCTCGCCGTAAATTGTGCTGGTTATCGGAGGAGCAGGGGGTGGGTTTATGGGTTGACGGAGCCTGACCGGTTTTTTTCAAACCCAATTCCGGAAAGTTTTTATCCATTAACTCCACTAATTTGTTTGAATCACCCAAATAATGAGCAATAAATGTAGCCCGACCGGTTTTTTTCTTGTTCATCATGAGACTGAGTGTAGTGGGGCGACTCCCACCCCCAGGTCGCCTGGAACACCGCCCCCGGGGGCGACTTGGGTGGCGTCCCCCTCCAGCCCAACCTGTTCTCGTCGCCTACTTTCCACAAAAATCAAAGAAACTAGCCGTTATATTTGTGGTTCCAACGGATATATTGACTAAAGTTTTGTTTTGTTTTGTTTTTTTTTTTAACCAAATTACTATATATATATATACATCCACCATACAACATAACACACTCTAAAAATATACAACACAACACACTCTAAAAATACATTCTTTCAACATAACCATTTTGTTTTTTTGGAACCACAAATGGAGTTCAACGTCCCTTCGTCATCCTCGTCCGACGACGATACAACTTCATCTAGTTCTTATGAATTTGAAGAAGCCATCAACGAGGCGGTAATGACAACGATCAATTTAATGGTTCACGTTGCTAGCGAGGACAATGAAACGGATGACCCACTGATTAGAAAAAGAACTTATATTATGCGGGATCGTGCCGCAGGACAACAACGGCTGATGCAAGACTATTTCGGGGAGGAGCCGGTATATGACGCGAAGATATTTAGACATCGCTTTCGCATGAGTAAACGTCTATTTACCCGTATTGCAAACGACATGGTTCTCACAACGACATCAACGTGTTTGAGTCTTCGCCGGTTCTCGAAGAGATTATAAACGGGTTGGCACCAACTTCAGCGTTTTATGCGAGCGATAATTACTACAAACGCGGATATTATTTAACTGACGGTATCTATCCGGAGTACGCAACGTTCGTAAAGACGTTCACCGAGCCTATTGATCTTAAAAGAAAACATTTCACGAGAAAACAAGAATCAGCAAGAAAAGATATCGAGCGAGCGTTTGGAGTTCTTCGAAAGCGATGGCACGTCATCAATTATCCAGCAAGATACTGGACAAAGGAAAAAATGCATGACGTCATTTACACATGCATTATTTTGCATAACATGATATTGGAAGACGAAGACAAAGCCATTTGCCAAGATTACAATGAGAATGACCCTTCATTGTTCCCGGAGTATTGGACACAAGAAGTATCATCGGAGACACGAATCGAGAACATAATGGATATAAAGAATAGACAGAAACACACCATGCTTATGTATGACTTGATCGATCACCTATGGGACAACAAACAACCAGGATACGAGGCGGAACTCGTTAACGAGGATGAAGGAGATAACGAGGATGAAGATAATAACAATGTAGTCGACCTCGACCTAAACGAGTACGTTAGTGACGATGAGTAGTAGATGTGTATTGTTGTATGTTTTTTAATGAATAAAAGTTGTATGTTGGTTATTTTATTTAATGAGTATCAATAATTTTATAAAAAAATATAACACTTTATATCTTTTACATAAAAAAAATCAAAATTAAATGGGTGCCACGTGTCGCAAGACGCCCCACCCAGCAAGGTTGCCCCACTCCCCCTTTTTTGGTCAAAATCCTCTTATGTGACGTGGCGCCACGTGTCGCAAGACGCCCACTCAAAAGGTTGCCCCACTCCCTTTAGTCTGACCGGTTGCAACAAAAATCTTATAAACAAATAAATCATCATCAATGTTAGGTATACCGTCTACCATTTAGAAACAAGCTCAGCTGCGTTCTCTGTATGCCATTTAGTAGCTTCGATTTTCAAGCGACTCCTTATTTCTTGCGTGTGTTATGTGTGTGCGTGTGTGTGTGTGGAGTTTTACAGATTAAAGTGGTACACGGCGAAGGTTGGGGTTGAGGTGCTCAAGGGTAAACGGTGAAAGTGGGTGTGGGTTTGTCAATAGTTGGAAGGAGGGGGTAGGATCGTGTGGGGTGGAGGGGTTAGTTATGGTGGGCCCCACTTTACTTATAGATATGAATTAGATTTTTTTTAATGTTTTAAATATTTATTTGAGTTAACTGCCATTTTCGTCCCTGTGGTTTGGTCACTTTGGCCATTTCAGTCCATTTTTCAAAAATGCGCCATTTTCCTCCCCCACGTTCTGGAAAGGTGCCATTTCAGTCCAAAAATCATAACCCAGTTAAGTCAGTTTGTAAATAAGGACTGATTGTGTAAATTTGTAACATAAAGGACCATTTAAGTAAAACCTTAACCCTTCTTCAACCCTTTAGAAAACACTGCAACAACAATCTAATACCATCTCCTAATAACACACACCAACAGGAAGTTGCAACAAACCTTCTTCTCCCCTCTCTCTCTCTTCGATTCAATCAACACAAACTATAATTTGCTTTTAGTTATCTTTCAAGATGCGGATCTTTGTAAAAAATTTAAACCGAAAAGACTATAACTCTCGAGGTTGAGAGTTCTGATACAATGAACGGCCAGAGCCTCGACGGCCGGAGTATCACCGTCAACGAGTCGTAGTAGCGGGGACGGTTGTGGAGGTTGGGTGACGATGGTTGGGGTTGTCGATCGGAGGTGATGTGCTGGATTAACGACGGAGGTTGATGGTGGAAATGGAAGTGACCGAAGTCGCTGTGTGACGGTGAAGGTGGTGTGGAACGGTGAAGTGGTGGTGGATGGTGTTTATGAAGACGGACATTGACGAAGATGGTCGGAGATGATGATGGTGGTTATATCAAGTCCGGTATTCCGATGATGAAGAGAATGGTTTGTTGTGGAGAGTGGTGGTTAGATGAACAATAATGAGTTCAAAACCCAGATTTATGGTGATTTTTAGGAGTTTTGTGTTTGATGATGTTGACTTTGTATTTCTATATGCAATATGAGGATTCAGTGTATAATGTGGTGGAATCCAACAGTTTTTGTTCAAATAATTGCATAGCAATTTGAAATTATCCAACAAAAAAGTTTTGATCAGTGGGGTTTCTGGTTCAAATAATTGCATAGCAATTTGAAAGAGATGAAGACAGTTGCAGGTTCCGGAGATCGGAGGCCGTCGACAGAGATGATTGACGAAAACGAGAGAGTGATGGTCGAGAAGAATGGAGGTTGGAGTGAAGATAAACAGTGAAGATGATCGGAAAGGGTTGTAGGTTTTTGGTGTCCGTCGGAGTTGCAGCTAGTTGTTCGGTGTTTGAAGAAGATGATCGGTGTACGCTGGTCGATGATGACGATGCAGTCGCCGGAGATGGTGACCGGTGACCGGTGAAAGAACGATGAAGTTGAAGATGTATTATGATATGATGATGATGTCTGATGATTGCGGATGCTCTCAAATGATTGAAATGATGATGATGAAGGTGGTGGTTCCGGCGGCGGCGGCGGTGACCACCGGAGCTCCGGTTCCGGCGGCGGCGGTGGTGACTACCAGAGCTCCGGTTCCGTTCCTGTGTATACATTATATATATATATATATATATATATAGAGGCCGGTTAACATACATTACGGCTTAACGTACGACCGGTACGTCACGAAATAACGCACGTTCAACGGAAAATCACGCAAGTTATAAATCTCAGAAAAAGTAATCACGCATGTTGGACATATGAAATCACGCACGTTAGTCGGCATTCCCCTACTCCCAGATCAAAAATCACAACCGCTTTTTTACGATCTGAAACCACTGTTACTGCCCTCTAACTCCAATCGTTTCAATGTTTGTTCATGTTCCCACATCCTCTGTTCTACAGTCTGAATCAAAAACTTTGTCGTGTTCATCCTCTGTTCTACGGTTTTTAATTTCATGTCGACGTTTTGCAGAAACTTTTGTAAATCAACGATGAATTTGACCACATTTCGATGAAATTGACCGAACACTGGCCAATTTGAACTGAAACGAAAAGAAACTTGAACCGAATTGGAACACAGATTGAGTCGTGAATTACCTGGAAATTCTGTGTAAAATCACGCATGTTATAGTATGTAATTACGCTAGTTGTCGTACGTAATGTACGTTAAGCAGTAATGTACATTACACTTTCTCTATATATATATATATATATATATTATATATATTTTATAATTATATTAATATTTATACATTTTACTTAAATGGTCCTTTATGTTACAAATTTACATAATCAGTCCTTATTTACAAACTTACTTAACTGGGTTATGATTTTTGGACTGAAATGGCACCTTTCCAGAACGTGGGGGAGGAAAATGGCGCATTTTTTAAAAATGGACTGAAATGGCCAAAGTGACCAAACCACAGGGACGAAAATGGCAGTTAACTCTATTTATTTTAAGGGTGTTGCTAAATGCATCCCCTTTATCTAATTTTTACTGGTTGCACCACCCCCTTAAAGTTTTGAGATAAATACAATTAAACCTTTTATTTTAAAAATTTTATCGATTGCATCTATTTTAAGTTTTTTTTAACAATTTAGTAAAAATAATTAAATTATATAACCAAGACTCTTATTGTTTTAGTATGGATTTGGATTATTCTTACAACTTTTTAACAACATCTATCTTGGTCTTATACTATAAGCACAAAAATCTCGTTCAAAGGGACTGGAAATAATATATTGGAGATGACATAAGTGAGATTGCTTCGGTTGTGAAGGTGTGTATGCCTCATTAGTCATTGTAAATCAACATTAAAGCTTCCTTTAGTTGACAATCTATAGCTACTCTACAACTCCTCCAATTTCTCTGTTAATTCTACACCAAGACCAAATTCCATAACCTAAAAGAAATTGAAGAATTGCGATCAATTGAAACAACAATAACGTAATTTTACCTCCAATTTCTCACAATTCAAACTCCATCTCATAGTATCTTAAAAAATTAAACATTTTATTCTCTGTGAATCTGCACATCATGCATCAAACACAAAACCCAAATGTCAATCAAACCAATCTTTAGCAGGATTGGTTTTGCAATTCAAAAGGGGGTTGCGGCGCAGCTTGTTGCCCGTTTACCTGCCACTTGTTTGTAATTTGTTACTTTGGCATTTTAATGAAAATTGATTTATGATTTAAAAAAAAAAAAAAATTCATACATTTAACTTTTGCGTATGCCTACTACCTTCAACAACTCAGTTTATCCAACACATCACACCACCAAAAAAACCATTCACAAAACCTTCTCGTTTCATCAAAATATATGCTTTATTATTCAAGATTTAGTATTGGAATCATGCCAATCAGACCTAGAATTTAGATTTTTAGATAATCCATTGATTATTATCAAATGGGTTGGAAAAACCCATTAAAAATTGATGAAGTTGAAGTCATTATCCTTGACGATGTACAGTATTGGGTTGGTTGGAATTGTGATCTCCCTATTAATTCTCTACGAGGGGCTATACGGGCATGAAGCAACAAGACCCGACCCAAGCAAGTTGCAGATTTAGAGCTTATAAATTTAGAAGAAAAGAGACTAAGAGAGTATTGGTTGCGAGTTCTTAGGGTAAAAAGTTTGAGGAATGAACTTATAAAGGGATGGAATTTGAAAAGTTTTAAAATGATATTTTTAGAAAGGAGGTATGAAAAGTAAAAATATGGGTGCATTTAGCTATTTTACACCCACTTAATACCAAAAATCTAACCCTCATATACTATCGGAGAAACGAGTGTGGAAAAGCTAGGGATCAAGGCTATAATTTTTGAAAGGTGGGAACTGAAGGTGAAATTTCACCAAACCACATGAACTATCATTTTTCTCTAAAATAAATATATACCATTCGTTTATGTTCATGAATATTTGTTTGTGTTCCTTCGCGTTTATTTATGTTCGGTAAGTGTTCATGAACAATTTCATTTCCTTAGCGAATGAACAAGAACAAGAAATCTTATTCGGTAAGCGTTCGTGAACTATTCATTAAAATGTTCATTACTTAATGAACGAACATAAAAAAGTTCTTGTTTGTGTCTGTTCGGTTCGTTTACAGCCCTACATGCCTATCTAGATTATAGATTATGTAAAACCATTGTTTGGCCAAATTTTAATTTATATTGGTCGATTCCTATGTAGTTTTTGGATATACTGTTGATGGTTCTTCATAACTTGGTTGTCACTATCGTATGTGTTGTTTGTATGGATTGATGTTTTACATTAATAACCAGAATTTATATGTGTTGTTTGTATGGATTGATCTTTTACATTAATAACCATAATTTGTAGGTTGTATAATTTAAATACGTATTCCACTTGGCTCAAGAGTCAAGAATATGTGGATATCAATTCAGGACCGGTTATTATTTAGGGCAATTTTATATTCCTTTAGACTAAAGGGTGTAGAGGTTACAGTTGGGACATGATTGATCATGTAGAAATATGAATGGAAGGCTATACCGCCTCCCTTGACTGATCCACCATGGTTCGAATGGATTAAACCATGGCAACAATTGTCTTTTTTTCCATTTTACAAGATTTTCTTTCATGTTTGTTTAGACAAAAATAAATTAAAATAAATGAGAGGATAGTGGTTTGGGTCATAACCACACCTTTAGGGTAGTGGTTTTTGATGGTGTATTAGAGGTGGGTGACATGACGCTTACGTGGAGGGTAATGACAACACCCTATAGCCTTTTATAAACTTTATTAATTTCAAAATCTAGCTTATATGAAAGCACGATTTAACCCATTTCAACAAGAATTTCCAGATTACTATTTTCGGTACTCACTTCTAGTAAAAAAAATTTAGGGTTCTAAGGTATAGAAATACTTACATATTACCTTCTTACTTTAGAGGTGTTTTCAACCCCTAAACCTTTGACTATCAACTCCAATCTGTTAGTTTCCCAGCATTCTCCTTTGTTCTCGTCGATCTTCACACTCCACACATATATGATATATATAAACGTGATTTTTTGCTAAATACGTGTAATACAACTGGTTTCACCACCTTATTAAACTACAATGGTGGACGATGCACTGGAAAACACATACACTATTCTATATATCAATCAATTTTCTGGTAATCATTTCGGTTTATTCGGTAAGATTGATGGTTTTCTATTCAGTTCGTTTAATTTTGATTAACAGGTAAACCAAACTTGATTTAAAACTTTTGCTTAGAAAATACATGAAACTAATATATAACGGTCAGGGTATCCATACATCACCCCAAAAGTATTTACACATCACCTAACCCTAAATGCCCCTCATAGTCATTGTCCAATACGCCTCAAACTGGCCCCACCAATACGCCTGTCATTGCCTAATACGTTTGAAAATGGTCCCTACCATCTAATTAGTGTCAATCATTGGGTGTCAGCCAATGATTACCAATGATTGGGATGTAAGGAACTTTATTTTGATAGGGTTTTTGTATGGAGAATTTGTAAAATATTTATATAAGAAAATTAATATTTTTTTTATAAAATGTCGTTATAAAAAATTATGCTAGTATTATAAAACTTCATATTTTTATGAAGTGAATTGTGTATATTTTTAATAAAAAAATGTGCATATGTTTTTTATTTAAGTATTATTATTAAAAACTTCATATTTTTATGAAATGAATTGTGTATATTATAAAATGCCAATTTTTTATAAGTATTATTAAATGTCAATTTTTTTATAAAACAAATTGTATATATTATAACAAAGTTTTTTATTTATGAATTATTATTATGTGTTTAATTGTCAAAAATTTTAAATGTCAAATTTTTATTAAACGACTTTTATTCAATATTACTAAATGACTATTATTACGTCTTTAATTCTCAAACTTTTAAATGTCAAATTTTATTAAATGGGTATATTATAACGTTTTATTAAATGTCAACTTTTTTATTTATCAATTATTATTATGTGTTTAATTGTTTCCATAACGCAATGTGTATGTTACAAAATGTCTAATTTTTATGTCTTTAATTGTTTTTCAATTGTCGTTTATTAACCATAACGCAACAAGAAACGTAATTCAAAATGTAATTAAACATCGTTTTATATTAATACACAAAACATGTAACTTTGATACAGAATGTAACGACTAAACCCTAAACCATAAATTGCTAATTGTTACGTATTCTTGAATTTCTGTACAGGAAAACAATGGGTGCAGCATACACAATTTCGAGACAGGCCGGCTGTCTTGGAATTGCGTACTGAACCCTACCTTCCAACGAGATTTCTGCTTCACATCTACCACACTGAGATGGCACAAGGGATCAGGAGGTTGGAGCAGTGGAGTCGGCATTTCGTTTATCAACCACCGTCCAGTCTTCCGCGTCTTGTCAGGATGGTGAGCGAAGTGGCATTCCCGTTGGTGGAAGGCTCATAAGAACACTAATGAACTCAACATCGTTTTATATTAATACACAAAACATGTAACTTTGATACAGAATGTAACGACTAAACCCTAAACCATAAATTGCTAATTGTTACATATTCTTGAATTTCTGTACAGGAAAACAATGGGTGCAGCATACACAATTTCGAGACAGGCCGGCTGTCTTGGAATTGCGTACTGAACCCTACCTTCCAACGAGATTTCTGCTTCACATCTACCACACTGAGATGGCACAAGGGATCAGGAAGTTGGAGCAGTGGAGTCGGCATTTCGTTTATCAACCACCATCCAGTCTTCCGCGTCTTGTCAGGATGGTGAGCGAAGTGGCATTCCCGTTGGTGGAAGGCTCATAAGAACACTAATGAACTCCTCTCTTGGAAGGACATGTCACGGGGCAGACTGCGTTGGCTAGCGTCACTGGGAGCTGACAAGGCAACAGGCTACTCCGATAACACGTAATCCTAGATCGGCGTTCTAGTGCATGAATCTGAAATACGAACGTAGTTTGTCCAAAAGGATTACGCTACCACCACCGTCAAAACACCGACTTTCGATATCTGGTTAATAAAAAATACAATTTAGCATTAGACTCGGCATTCGAAAATATTGTAAAATAAAAAATAAAAAATAAAAAACAAAACACCACCACAGCCGACCCACCACAACCACCACCACAGCCGACCCACCACCACCACCACAGCCGACCCACCACCACCACCAACACAGCCGACCCACCACCATCACCACCCCAGCCGACCCACCCCCACCACCACCCCAGCCGACCCACCACCACCACCACAACCACCCCAGCCGGCCCACCACCACCACCACTATAGCCGACCCACCACCACCACCACCACCACAACCTACCCACCACAACCACAACCCCAACACCACCACAAACGGCCAAAATAAAACCACAAAAAAAAAAACAAACCTTGAATATTCCAACCGTATAGACTGATACGAGAGCGAAAACTATACGAGAGACACGTGTGGTCCCCTTCCAAATTGTCATCGGGTGGTCCAGAACTCGGTCCAAAAAATACCTTTACATATGTACTTGTTCGTTTTAACTATAAAAAGAAATGAAACTGAAGTTCAATGAGACCCGTATGGGTCGATGAGCCGCGTATGGAAGTGGGGTGTCATAAATGTCCTGTCAACTTTTCAGAAAAAGTAGATGTATATGGGTCTCATCGGGCTATACGAGGCATATGGGGTGAAAAGTTGTCAGCCTTTGTACCCCAATACGCACGTATGGGCCTATGAGCGACATATTGGTTTGTTTTTTTTAAAGCTTGTATATGTTGGTTGCAAATGTCGGGTATTTTTGTCATCCTTACTTGCCACAGTGGTTGTTTGCAAATTCAGAAATATACACCATCTTCATAATCACAAATTTACAATGGTTGTTTGGAAATGTGGTAGGACGGCTGCACTAAGAACATCTTGGACTGAAGCTAATCCCGGACGTCAATTTTACACTTGCCACAGTATGGTATGTTTTTAATCCCATACCCATACCCGGTTATAAAAAAAATAAATTAAAAAAAATCGGGTAGGGATGGCAAAAACACCCGAGCCCGATGGGTATACCCGAAACCCGGCACAAATGGGACGGGTATACCCGATACCCGACGGGTATTGGGCCGGGTATGGGATTAGTTTTAGAAATTTTCGCGGGTATGGGTCGCGTATGGGATTAGGAGATACCAGACCCGATTACCCGAAACGACATACCCGTTTACCCGAACTATATACCCGAATTTTTAATGTATTTTTTTCCATTAACCCTTGTATATTAGTGATTTGTTTTTTTTTTCCATTAACCCTTGTATGTTGTGAAGTGTATAAATATAAGTGTATAAGTATCATAAAGTTATTATTAATTTATAATAAAACTTATATGTATGTAATGTACATTTTTAATTTATAATAATTGTTGTATAAATAAAATTATATAAAAATTATAATAGTAAAAGATGTATTTGGAAATCCCAATGTATATCTTTTAACAAACTAATGGGTATACTTGTTACCCGCGGGTATACCCGAAACCCGACGGGTAATTTCTAAGCACATTTTTAATTTGTCATCCTTACTTTGAAACACTAATTCCTCTTCCGTGTCGGCGTTCTAAGTGTGTAGGAACTAGGTTCACTTTTTAATAAAATATATTACAAAATATATAATAACGAGAATCTCGTTATTTGTGGGAAATTCTTCTAGTACAATACCGGTTACGTAAACTAAATAAATAAATGTAATATACAATTTAATTGTACCAATCTTGATTCAAGTCGATGTCTTTGGAAACTTCAACCGCACCTACTAGATCGAAACTCCGCTGCAAGACAAGCAAAATTGTTGACGGTTTTGGTTGAGGCACGTGTTCAACACGCTTCCCTTAAAACAGATTCCGCGCCTCATCTCAGACGGTTCTGCCTCCCAGGGTACAACAACCAAAGCAGTAGTTGTACCGCCGGAGATGGCAGTCGTGCCCGAGGTTACACCGGGTATGATGGTGTTCATAAAATAGGAAATATTTTGAAGTGTAAAACAATAATTTAGAGAATACATTTCTCTAAATTTTTATCCAACAAAGACAACCTACATGTGTGTATAAAATTTCTATTCAATCTATCACCGAATGAACCATGTTTCCTATATTTATACACACTGTAGTTAACATATAACTAAAACCTATTTAATCTTGTAGTTAATACAATATCAAACAAGATAATTAATCTTGTAACTACAAGACCATAAAATGGTTTTAATTGCATTAAAATGGAGTTGAAGTGGTCAACGTAACTGTCATATCAATTCATGACGATCTCGTAACTGACGAAGACTAGGTTGACTGATCGTGACCAGCGCGCAAGCGAGCTGCACACCATAAAGTCGGATCCACGCCTATGCGACCCGCGGGCCGCTCGTAGGCTATCCGCGCACACTACACTAGAACCCGCGCTATGTGCGCGGCACGCAGACCATTGCGCCTAGTTACTGCGCCACATTTCAAGGATCTCACGCCATGCCATATGGAGCCGCGTGCCACACGGATGCCACTGCACATACCAGGACGCCACCTGGTCATGCGACATCCATACTCGTGCCCCACTTGCATTCATCGCCATAGCCAATGACGTGCGCCATGCGCCTAAGGAGTTCGCGCCGCATCGACATGTCATGGCATCCGCCTACGCCACCCAAGGGTACGCCATAAGCGGACCCGCCATGTATCTTACCACGCGCTCATTGGCAAAAATACAACGGCGGTGTGCGAAGTTCAAAGCGCACCACATTGGGCCTATAGCCCATATCACGCGCGCATATGTGCGGGTGCGGCGCACCCTTTGGTCCCCACTAGTGTTTGCCTTTAAGGAAAACAATTTACAAGGAGTGCTCCTCCTTATATACCACTTTGAGTTTTGTCATCCCACCTATGTGGGACAAGTTGACAAAACTAATCCATTTTATTCATCTTTGTTTGTTCCAAACATACAACTTCAAGCTTCGATATCTCATTCATCTTAGCTCTATTTGGACATAGTTTGAACACAAACCCATAAATAATTATTTATACAACACATATATAAATATTATTGATGTCCAAAATATTTAGTGAAAAACCCATTTTCACTAAAATTTCCAACAATCCCCCACATGAATGGAGATCGATTAAAACACCCAAAATTCCCCGATAAAACCTCGACAGTCGAGTATTGCAGGATAGGTAGGTTTTTCCTTTGAACCTTCCTTTGTGAAGCATACTTAGTCTACTAGGGTTTTGTAGACGTGATGTCCTTGAACAACCCCCCATTTGTGTAAACGACAATATACATTCACACAATACTTTCCCTAGCCGGGCCATCCCCTCACTATCGTGTCCTATTATGGTCCTGGAACACTAGCCTGGTTCTGCGAGAGCTCTAGGATTGCGCACCCCACAATGCAATTCGAAGCGACCCTACTTCTCACTCACATAGGTGATTCCTTTGAATCATTAAAAGCATTATGGATTACTATGATTTCCACAAATCAATTAGCCATATATTATGCTTAGCCTCACAACAATGTCACTGAATATTATAGGAATGGACCAGGACGTATTTAAACACCCTTTTATAGTTTTAGGGGGATATATGAACACATACACTAGCTTATACATAAACATATATTAGCTATGCCCCCACAGTGACTACCCTTCGGTTCATGATTAAGTTATCCTATTGAACCTAGATCTTGGGATCTCCAGTCAGCTAGGTTAGGTTTCCCTCATGTCCCTTTTCCATGGGCTTTAGTCTCATTCCACAACTTGATCTCTTATCAACCCACTGGTTGTTGGATCCAAAATTATTTGTTGACTTTGCTAAGTCAACAACAATAATTTTCAGTTTAGATCAGTTGTTCTAACGTGTTCTTGACTCACTAGTCACTTTTGCCTTTTAGTCGATTCATAAGACTTATAACTCGTGATCTCAACCTGGATCCAGTTATGTACCTTGTCTTTAGAATGACATGAAACTCAATTCATGGTTGTACACGTTTTCACCATGCCTTTGGTGTGTCATGACTTACATCTTACTAGATTCTGAATCTAACCAATTGGCATTCGAGTCCAATCTACTCGATTGACTCCATATAACCATTGTGTACTCCACTTGGTCATGCGTTTGCAATATATGCAAGTCACCCCCACATTTAAGTGTAATTGGATAGCATCCAAATGGGGCGATGAAAGGTTCTCCCTTTCATTTCGAGTTTGAGAAAACTTCTCAACCACCATTTCCACATTCAAATGCAAGTAACCCCCACATTTAAGTGTAATTTAGATAGCATCCAAATGGGGTGATGAAAGGTTCTCCCTTTCATTTTGAGTTTGAGAAAACTTCTCAACTACCATTTCTTCATACCCTAAAAGGGTTTGTTTCTTAAATGGCTCCCCCCCCACATTGCTTGCATTTTAATTAAGTATCCCTTTGGACTAAAATGAAGTTATATTTATAGATTTGTGTTAGCACAAAATACGTTCTTGTGTCATCACATATTTTGAATGTTTAAAGTTAATTTAATCTCCGTCGAGCATATAAATTAACAAGTATTAGTCTAGCATGCTTTAGACTACAATACTCTAGCATGTGAACAGAAGATGCATCATACTGATTCTTCACAGCCTTAAGAGATAACGCACTATCTCTTCCGAACATTCGTTTCTTAGTTTAGACACAATAATGAAATTTTATTTCACCGTTCCAAAACCATCGGTTTTTAGGAAGGCCTCAAAACCATAGTTAACTTCATCCATTAGGATCATAACTCGTTTGCCTTTTTATCTCCAAGGCTTCACCATTGACTTCCTAAAGACTTAAACATAAGTCTTAATCCAAGTCTCTTTGATGAAAGATCTTTGTAAACAATCACTTGAGTCTTGAGATATAGCCAATTAGATTGACTCTTAACAACAAAGAATTCACGTATGCCTATAGTGATATATACATTTACGTTCTTGTTTCATTAATACCATGTATTGGGATACTCTCCCAAATTGAGGATCAAGCCTCCACATACTTTAAACAACATTGATGGTGGTAGAAGCATCTACAAGTCCATCACTATTGTAAATTTTCGTTAATAAATTTGCTAAATTTATTAAAATCATTTACAATAATAACATATATTTATTTCATATGTTATATTCTTTGAAAACTTACATGTGCATTTCCATGTTGATGCTCTCAACATTAGATGACATATCTCGTTTTCGTGCATTTCATCTCAAACATTCACCACGTTTCTCACGAACTCGTTATATGTTTGATGTTTGATTTGTGACTTATTACATAAGTCATGATCACAACCCGCGCGTTGTGTTCGTTGTATCAAAATGTGTATCCTTTTGACAACTTATTAGTAGTCCAAAATAACAGATACACCAATGATATCTAAACATCAAATCACAAAGTGTTATTATTTTCAACACTTTCGACCGAAATAATCGTAATTATATCGTTCTGTCATGTTTTGAGGTACTCCCTCAATGAAACACATATAACTTGTTTCGTCTTGAAACTCTAAACTTGAATAATCACAAGTTGTCCAAAAATATGAAGTTGTTTACAATTAACTACTCGCAAGTAGTTGAGCAACTTATTATATTTATAACAACATCGAGTTGTTTTTCACAAAATAGTCTTTCCAAGAGTATTATATGGTTCAAGACGTTATACTTCTTGTGGAAGTATCGAATCATTTATAATTCGCAAAGACATGTTTTATTCGTTCAAAACATTTCTCATTTTTGCAAGTGTTTTAATATTAAACTATATATTTATGTTTTGATTACAAATCAAGACAATAAACCTTATAATAGTTTAATAAATAAAACAATTTCAAACTCGCTCGTTTGAAGATAAAACGAATACACATCGTTTTAATAATTGGTTTATCATATTCAAACCGTTTCTAACCCGCTGTTAGATAATAAACGATTACCAATCATTAAAATGAGTGGTTTGTATGATAATCAATTCTAATACGCTAATTAGAATTTAATTATTTAACAAACATTCAAAATATTCGGTTTTATAAAGTAAACCGCTTCTAACATGCTCAATAGAAATAAAACGAATACATTTATTCACTTTTGGTTTATTTAAATGAACGTTTTCTAACACGCTCGTTAGAAATAAACATAAACCTTTTCTAACACGCTCGTTAGAAAATATATATAAACGATTACAAATCATCTTAAATAGTTTATCATAGTTAACCCGGTTCTAACCCGCTCGTTAGAAATTAACGATTGCAAATCGTTAAAATAGTTGGTTATAATTATAAACTAGTTCTAATACGCCCATTAGAAAATTAGACGATTATTTATTGCCATAAGCCGTTTTTTGTTTATATAAAATAAACGTTTTCTAACCCGCTTGTTAAAAATAAACAATTGACAAAGTCGTTAAATCGTTTCTAACACGCTCGTTAGAAAATAAACAACTATCAAACTCTTTAAATCGTTTCTAACATGCTCGTTAGAAATAATCGATTACAAAATTTGTTTCGAAGTTTATAAAAAAAATATAAACTATTTCTAATGCGCTCATTAGAAATAAACAAATAAAAATCGTTTAAACGTATGTGGAAAAATCCGTAGCTAACTCGCTCGTTAGAAATTTAATAGTTTAGACGAAGCCGTTACAAGGTTTATTATCCAAAATAATTGTCTCCAACACGCTCGTCGGTAATTATTTGAAATAATAATATTTTCTAACATTCTCGTTAGAAAATCTAAACGTCTTTTAACAAGTTAGTTTTACACAATCATCGTATCTAACACGCTCATAAAAGATGATATTAAACTTATCATTCTGTACAATTCTAACACGCTCGTTAGAGATATAAAAAGTTTTAATGTCGTTATTCTTTCAACAACGTTTCTAACACGCTTGTTAGAAAAAATTAAAACTAGTTAATTTATAAAATAATTAAATTCTAATATGCTCATTAGAAAATATAAAATTTCAAGACTTTTAAAAACCAACATTAATCTCTCAATTATGGTTACTAAAAGCTTATTATAAATAAATTAAACGTTACAAACATTTAATTTGTAAGGGGTTACAAAATAAATTTTTTCTGATACGCTCATTATAAAATTTAGTATTTCAAAATATATTGAAATACATATTATTTTGTGTATGGTTCGGTTTATCTAAACACGAACAAAAAACCCATGAAAACTAAATCTTGAATCAAAATATTCGATTTCGTAACACGGTATTCAGATTAAAGATTGTACTCCAATCATAAAATTAGCCAGACCCGTTTGTACTACATATATATTTCCCCAAAAATATTTACAAGATTTTAACAAAAATCCCATTAAAATTTAACTTTGGTGAACCTAAATCCTCGTAGAGAAGTGTTTAAGATTGTAGCAACAATCTTCACGAAAGTCTGTTTTAAGATTGTAGGAACTAGGTTCACTTTTTAATAAAATATATAATAACGAGAATCTCGTTATTTGTGGGAAATTCTTCTAGTACAATACCGGTTACGTAAACTAAATAAATAAATGTAATATACAATTTAATTGTACCAATCTTGATTCAAGTCAATGTCTTTGGAAACTTCAACCGCACCTACGAGATCGAAACCCCGCTGCAAGACAAGCAAAATTGTTGACAGTTTTGGTTGAGGCACGTGTTCAACACGCTTCCCTTAAAACAGATTCCGCGCCTCCTCTCAGACGGTTCTGCCTCCCAGGGTACAACAACCAAAGCAGTAGTTGTACTGCCGGAGATGGCAATCGTGCCCGAGGTTACACCGGGTATGATGGTGTTCATAAAATAGGAAATATTTTGAAGTGTAAAACAATAATTTAGAGAATACATTTCTCTAAATTTTTATCCAACAAAGACAACCTACATGTGTGTATAAAATTTCTATTCAATCTATCACCGAATGAACCATGTTTCCTATATTCATACACACTGTAGTTAACATATAATTAAAACCTATTTAATCTTGTAGTTAATACAATATCAAACAAGATAATTAATCTTGTAACTACAAGACCATAAAATGGTTTTAATTGCATTAAAATGGAGTTGAAGTGGTCAACGTAACTGTCATATCAATTCATGATGATCTCGTAACTGACGGAGACTAGGTTGACTGATCGTGACCAGCGCGCAAGCGAGCTGCACACCATACAGTCGGATCCACGCCTATGCGACCCGCGGGCCGCTCGTAGGCTAGACGCGCACACTACACTAGAACCTGCGCTATGCGCGCGGCACACAGACCATTGCGCCTAGTTACTGCGCCACATTTCAAGGATCTCACGCCATGCCATATGGAGCCGCGCGCCACACGGATGCCACTGCACATACCAGGACGCCACCTGGTCATGCACCATCCATACTCGTGCGCCACTTGCATTCATCGCCATAGCCAATGACGTGCGCCATGCGCCTAAGGAGCTCGCGTCGCATCGACATGTCATGGCATCCGCCTACGCCACCCAAGGGTGCAGCATAAGCGGACCCGCCATGTATCTGACCACGCGCTCATGGGCAAAAATACCACGACGGTGTGCGAAGTTCAAAGCGCACCACATTGGGCCTATAGCCCCTGTCACGCGCGCATATGTGCGGGTGCGGCACACCCTTTGGTCCCCACTAGTGTTTGCCTTTAAGGAAAACAATTTACAAGGAGTGCTCCTCCTTATATACCACTTTGAGTTTTGTCATCCCACCTATGTGGGACAAGTTGACAAAACTAATCCATTTTATTCATCTTTGTTTGTTCCAAACATACAACTTCAAGCTTCGATATCTCATTCATCTTAGCTCTATTTGGACATAGTTTGAACACAAACCCATAAATAATTATTTATACAACACATATATAAATATTATTGATGTCCAAAATATTTAGTGAAAAACCCATTTTCACTAAAATTTCCAACAAAGTGCAACTTCTTTGTGTGGGTCGATCCTCCCATGTGTCGTCGGGCATGTGTGGTCATCAAAGAACTGATGGATACGAAGGCTGTGCTTCAAAACGAAGTCAAGTATTTGAGAGAGGAGGTTCGAATTTATAAATTGCAAGAAGCGGAATTTGAAGATATTCATTCAAGTGTTGTTCGTAAGAGGGAACGTTGTTTGATAATCAGTTGGATTTTTTTTGTGTTGTTTGTCTTGTTATTTTTCATTGTTAGTATGTAAGTTTATGCAAGACATGTAATCGAATATTAGTTATAAATGTCGTTTTTGAATATTATTATAAATATTAAGTTTAAAAAAAAATGTTTTTTTTATAATAAGTCGACTAAGCATAAATAACTAAGCATAAATAACAAAACGAACAAACATTCATCAAGTTACAAATGTTTAAACATACCAAAATGAAATAAATACTTGTCCATAGATGCCCAACACAACCAAAATAAACAAAAAGAAATAAATATTTGTTCATACATGCCTACAAATGTTTAACAAAATAAAGTTCACCCAACAAATAGAAATACTAATCCTCTATGTCCTCATCGGTGTCGTCAGAATCATCCCCACCACCTGTCATATGGATCTGCATATATAGCGGACGTGCCTGCCTGCGTCCCAGACAGACCTGCCTCCATGTCGATACCCGGATACACTCGTGGATGTGGGGGGGGGGGTCGAACCGCCAACCCCGCGTGGGTACGTCTCTCGGCCTCACTAGCCATCACCCACTCCATCAAATCCTCCATCCGGTCCATCCACTGAAACTGCTGTGTCCAACTCGCCACCATACCATCCTGACCCACCACCAGCCTCTCAAGGAGACGTTGGGTGGACTTAGGCAACCGCACTGCATGATAAACGCGTTGTGGAACCCGTGGCGGCTCCTGCGGATGCCCCTGGTCAACCTGAGGCTCCATGTCTCCATCCATAACAGGCACGTCAGCAATATGCGGCATCCCCACCTCCCCAGCCTCGAGCAGTGCCTGGTGGACTATCGGTTCGGGTTCAAAAATCTGTTGGTGATTGTCAACAAACCGATGCCCGAGATCTGGAAAGTTCACCGCAATCTTCATCCCTCTCATCGTCCTAAGATCTAAGGGCTCGTGTGGTGCTGGGGTCGGCATATTCTCAAGGAATGGGAAATACAGGCCGCAATGTTGGGCAATACGCGTGATAAACGCCCCTCCAATCAAACGGCTACGCCTCTACCGTTTGCCGTACGAGGCGAAATACTCCGCCAGACAACGATGGAGGATGCACGGTGTGCCCGTATATAAGCAGTACAGAAAGAACAGATCCACCTTCGTGACCCACTCGTTGCTTTTGCCACGCGCAGAGATCGACGTGGCAATGCAGCGGTGTATGTAGCGAACGAGTGGGTCAGGAATCGCAGAAACTCGGGCCTTCTTACCGAAGGGTTCAGGACATAGGTTGGGCCACCAAGCAAACAACTGATCATCAAGCATAACCCAAATCGCGGTGGTATAGATGTCCTGAACCAACTCATCATCGGTATAGAACCCGGTGGCAACAACAAACTAACATTTTGACATATTTTGTCGCTGCCCGAACAAACAGAAAGATACCTCGGGAGGTGGTGGTTCCACGTTCGGATCGTCCATATCTGAATTGGGCCAGTCAGCCGGCCGTGGACGAAACACGAATGTGGACAGAAACTCCACCATCATTGTCCTATAAGACGGCCCAGCCGCCACCGAAAACATGCGATCCCACGGGGAATTCTCCCTGATCAAAACCCAGGCTCTCTCCTCCTCCCGGACCTCCCGTAAAGCCTCCCATGACAACGACCTCTGCCGCCCCACCTTCATTTGTCGCAACCTGTTAAAATGTTTATACTCCCTAGAATTGTACGGGTAGTCCATATAGGGAATACCCAAACAATCACCCCCGGCCATCTCATCGAATCCAGGCACCTGTCCCACACCAAACTCCTCCTCGTCTGACGACATATCTGCAAAAATTAATATATAATATGTGTCATATTATAAACTTTTTATAATTTTTATAAACTTGTAATAATTTTAGTAACGAATTGTATAGCCGACCCACCACCACCACCACATCCGACCCACCTTAACGAAATTAACGCCTAAATAATCGACAAAGTTTCTAACAAATTAACATATAAATAATCGACAAACAATACCAAATAACACCCGAATAATCAACACTTCACACCAAAATAAGACATAACTAAATAACTAATCGACAATTAACGCCGAATAAAACGCAAATAATTTTAACACGATAATTTTCGTATTCGTATATTTTATTTGTAACACATTATTCTTCAATAAACCTTTCGAGTTAATTTTTTTATAACTTACATTTAATTTTTACAGAAATATTAAATAAATTTAGAAAACAAAATAATTTCAATAAAAACTTTTTACAATTTTAATGTTTAAATTTAAGATTTGTACTAAATAAAGTTTAAAAAAGTGAAGGACCAGAAGGACTATTATTGTCAAGTTGAAAAATATTAGACACCACAAGGACTATTATTGTCAAGTCCCTAAAACTTTCAAAACATAACAAATCAAAACTGCTTTACAGGCGAGATTCTGGCGGGATTCTGGCAGGTTTCCGGCAACCTCGGAACCGCTAATCAGATTCGTTTTCATCTATTTCTTTTGCGTCAACCTTTATCTACATCCTAAACTAATCTATAACCCAAACCATATCCCCCGTCGCTTATCCGGTCACCATCCCCAACTATTCCGGTGACATTTACGTCCCCAACTATTCCGGTGACACCTTTATCTACATCCTAAACTAATCTACATCCTAAACTAATCTATAACCCTCACCGTGAAACACCACCACGAAAACCATCAAACACCACCCACCACCGGCCAAAATTTAAAAAAAACAAAAATAGACAAAGGAAAGATGAAATAATACACTAACCTTTTACGAAAATCTGGACCGTATAGGTTGATACGAGAGAGATCGAGCGATATGAGAGAGACCGTGTGTGTGTTCTTGGTGTTTTAGTGTGTTGGGTTAAGAACTTTTAGATCTATTCTCCATTTAGTCAAACTTGAAAAGAAGTTTTTGGATCAATGAGGGGCGTATAGGGCAATAAGGGGCAGATATATATTTTTTCTTTTTTAATCTCTGGAACTAAGCATAAGAAAATTAATAATCGGGATAATTAATGGGTGAGACACTTGTCCCAGTGGAAGGAACGGGTGCATTTAAGGGAGAGGTCACTAGTTCGATCCGGATATAGAGGCGCGTTTTTTGCATTTTTTGGGTTTTTTTCTTTTTTAATCTTAATTAAATAAATTTCCTTTAATGTTTAGTTTTTGGTTATAACAGAAAATTATTAAATGAACCATTATCTTAACATATTAATTAAACATTAAAGAAAATTTATTAAATTTATTAAAACAGAAAATTTATTAAATTAATTAAAGCATAAAATTTATTAAATTAATTATAACAGAAAATTTATTAAATTAATTAAAACCGTAAAATTTATTAAATTAATTATAACAGAAAATTTATTAAATTAATTAAAACCGAAAAATTTATTAAATTAATTATAACAGAAAATTTATTAAATTAATTAAAATAGAAAAATTAATTAAACACAATTCATGTCGTTAATATTATTGAAGTTTTAAATAATAATAATAATAACAATAAATAGTAATAATAATAATCATAATAATAATAATAACAATAATAATACATAATAATAATAATAACAATAATAAATAATGATAATAACAATAATAATAACAATAATAAATAATAATAATAAATAAATAATAAATAATAACAATAATAATAACAATAATAAATAATTAATAATAATAATAACAATAATAATAACAATAACTAATAATAATAATAATCATAATAATAATAAGAGTTAATTTCATAGTTAGTCCCTGTGGTTTGATCAACGTAACATATTTAGTTACTAATAGTTTAAAATCACATTCTAACGTTTGGAGTTATTAATGTTATTTGTAGGTTTAAAATCACATTCTATTAGTACCTAAGTATGTTATTTTGTGTAAACCACATGGACTAACTATGTTAATACCCTAAAAGTTAATACCTCCAAACGTTACAAAATGAAAAGTTAATACACTAGAAGGTGATTTTAAACTATTAGTACATAAGTATGTTATTTTGTGCAAACCACGTGGACTAACTATGTAATTAACTCTAATAATAATAACAATAATAATAATAATAACAATAATAAATAATAATAATAATAATAATAATAACAACAACAATAATAACAATAATAATAATAATAACAACAATAATAATAACAATAAATAATAATAATAATAATAATGACAATAAACAACAACAACAATAATAATAATAATAAAGCATATTACATATTGAGTTGCTCATTGACCAATAAGACTCCCCTGCTGGACACATTATGAGTGTCTCATTGACCAATAAGTCTTCCCTGGTTGAACTATTCCACCTTTGATAAAAATGGAAACCAACAGGGGAGGCTTATTTGTCAATGAGTACCTTATAGGAGTTGTATATGGGTCTCATTGCCCTATACGACTCATATGCAATTAAATTTTTTAAAAATTTGTGTGGTAATTAAGGGTTTTTATGTTATAAAACACACTAATTAATATTTTTTTTTAATAAAAAAATGGTTGCGTACACTATATTTCACAGATGTTACACCTTTGCCAAGTTAACAAATTCTTTTTCGTGAAGTTCTATTACTATCTACTAACGCCCTACCTTGTGTAATACGATACATGTACATTGTCACCCATTCCATAGCTTCTATACGTCAGTGAGGTATTTCAAAGTGCATTTCATACCGACATCGGGCAATTATCCCGTTAACTTAGCAATGATGAAATAGACACCTTCGATATAAGCGATCGATAAAATGGAATGGTTCGGGTAAACCTTCGGACCATCGAACAAACGGGAAGTAAGTTTGACAAACACCATTGCTTAAATACGTTTTGGCCCGACGTATCGTATAATAATAATAATAAAAATAATAATAATAATATTATTATTATTATTATTATTTAAAATTTCATATTTTATGAAATGAATTGTGTGTATTATAAAATGTCAAATTTTTTATTTATCAATTATTATGTCTTTAGTTATTTTTCATTTGTCATTTATTAACCATAACGCAATAAATACACCAAACATTGTTTTATATTAATACACAAAACATGTCACTTTAATACAAAATGTAACGACTAAACCCTAAATCGCTAACTGTTACATATTCTTAAATTCTTGCAAACTGTATCGGTTATTCAGATCTCTATTCAGTCACCATATTGTTGCTATCAAGTTTAAGGATGCATTCCACGGTAAACGTGCTTTCCGCTTCCCCATTACCACTCCGACCTGATCTGGCGCTCCCTCGTTGTAGCAGAAGAATTCTCAGTAACCGCTTCCACAACATGAAGAACCAATTCATACAGAAGAAGTTCTCCCTCGAGGTTGGTGACGCAGAAGCATTGTCGTTGGTGAACGTTCCAGGACATTCCAGTGCATGAATCTGGAATACGAACGCAGTTAAGCGTTTGAATCTGAAATATGAACACAGTGTACTTCTCCATAAGGATTACGCTACCACCACCATCAAAAGGCGACTTTCGATATCCTATTAATAAAACATACAATTATAGCATTAGACCCGGCATCCGAAAATATATTGTTAAAAATAATAATAATAATAATAATAATAATAATAATAATAATAATAATAATAATATTAATAATAATAATCTTACTTAATAAAAATAACATATACACATTTAAAAAAAACGATGATATAAGTCTAGACCCGACAAACGTGTCGGGCCGGGGGTCGGGTAGGGTTACGCTACCACCACCACCACCACACCCCCTAACCACCACCACAACCACCACCACCACCACCACAGCCACCACCACAACCACCACAACCACCACCACCACCACAGCCACCACCACACCCGCCTAACCACCACCACAACAACCACCACCACCACCACAGCCATCAATCCCCACCACCACCACCACACCCGCCTAACCACCACCACCACCACACCCGTCAATCCCCACCACCACAACCACCACCACCACAGCCACCACCACACCCGCCTAACCACCACCACAGCCGCCAATCCCCACCACCACCACCACCACAGCCACCACCACACCCGCCTAACCACCACCACCACCACCACCACAACCGTCAATCACCACCGCCATCATTCCCCACCACCGTCAATCCCCCACCGCCGTCAATCCCCACCGCCGTCAATCCCCCACCGCCGTTAATTCCCACCGCCGCCAATCCCCCACCGCCGTCAATCCCCCACCACCGTCAAACCCAACACCACCACAAACGGCGGAAATAAAACCAAAAAATAAAAAAAAAGGTTGAAGATTAAGCAATAAAATTTGGAATACAAACTAACCTTCATCGTGTGGTCCAGAGTTTGTCTTGTGAAAATCGTGTGGTCCAGAGCGTTTGTGTGTGTTTTCTTGGTGTTTTAGTATGTGAGTTTTCAAATTTTAGATCTATTTTACCCCTTTATTGAAGTTGGGAAAGTGTTTGAGGTCAATGAGAGCTGTATGGGTCAATGAGCGATGTACAGGAGTTGTACTTTCCTTTTTGAATCTATGAAACTTAGTATAAGAGAAAAGAAACGGGATAATCAACGGGTGAGACACTTGTCCCAGTGGAAGGGACGGGTGCATTTAACTAGGAGGTCACGAGTTCGAGCTGCGTTGAAACTGGTTTAGGGCCGGGTTTTTTTGCATTTTTGACATTTTTTATTATTCATTTATTTATATTAAAATTAATTCCTTTTATTAAAAAAAACAAAAACGGGTTTCATTTTTATTTTGAGTCAACAATTTTAAATCCCTTTAAAACAATAGTTTTCTTTTATTTTGTACTCCTTTCTTTTATATGAAGCACTTTAATTAAAAAAATTTATAAAAAAATCATTGCGTACACTATATTTGACGGATATTACAATATATTTAAATTATATTAAAGAGAAACATTAATAAATTCGTTGCGTACACTATGTTTCACGGATGCTACACCTAATACAAGTCAATAACTTCTTTTTGTCGAGTTCTATTACTACGTAGTAACGCCCTACCCTGTGCAATACGAGACATGTACGTTGTCTCCCATTCCATAGCTTCCATACTTCGGTATATATTCCAAAGTCCATTTGGTATTGGCATCGGGCTATCATCCGCTAACTTAACCGTGATGAAATGGCCACATTTGACATAAGCGATCGTTAAAATGGAATGGTTCGGGTAAATATGCGGTCCATCGAACATCGGGAAGTAAGTTTGACAAACATCGTTGCTTAAATGTTGAACAATCACCCCAAAATTTTGAGCCACCAACAACCCTGTGTAGGGCAACACCATCCAGCATGCCTTTGGTGCAGGTTCAACATTTAACCAATTTATCGATCGATACACATTGTTGTAACATCCCTTGTCCAATGATTCGAGTATATGCCCCCAACGCTTTTTGTTAATGAACATCTCGTCAAGTAGCTCTTGGCGGACCCACTTCCACTGTTTCTGGTCGAACCCCTAACCCATTGCTATGGATCGAAACCCACAGTTACCGTTCGGCTGGGCATCTTCGATATGTGTTATGTATCTCCGATAGCTAGATGGAAGCCAATCCTTAAAACGCTCGATCATGTTTTTGTACCTATAATTGGCAAAAAAATAAAAAAAACTAATAAATATTAAAAAATAAAAAATTGAAAAAGAATTCTAAATATATGTATGTATGTACGTATGTACCTGTGCCCGGCCAACAGTGGAAAGTCTTTATCTATAATCGGAAGTGTATTTTTTTCTTCTTTGCTTTTCTTTGAACGACTACGTCGCACATTTGGCTTTTGAGTGTAGTCGTTCCTCTGTGATTCAGGTTGTTTATCTTTATATCTCACAAGGTCTTCATTCTTTTGTTGTTTTGCTTTCGTAGTTGGGCGGCCCCGGGTATCTTGTTGTACCTCAGGCGGTTGATGGTCAGTCATACTTGGATTCAACACCACTTTCATCTTCGACAACATACTTTTTAACACTAGAGGTGGTTGCGTCTGTAGTTGCTGTGTGAGTCTATCCATTTCTGCCTGAATATTACACTCGTCTTGATTAAGTTTTTATGTCGAAAAATCAAGTTTTGTCCAGAATTTGTCTATCGCGGCAAGTGGAATTTTGCAACCTGTTTTTCAAGAATCATTGTTAAAATGTGAAGTATAATGATGATTATATTCTATGGGTCGAAGCATATGTTATAGTTGTTATGTTACCTGTACTTTCCCACCACTCCATCTGACAAGCACATGGCAACCCACAACCCATAGAAAACTGGTGGCCACAAGTCCCCCCTCCTACCATCAACGCATGTAGCTTTTTCCTCTCGACAACCAACAACTCTAAGGCTTTTTGGGAAACATTACCGCGTAGGTTGTCAAAAAACGGAAATCTGTGGTCCCCCATTTGCATGGACCTGCTCTCCTGAAAACTAAGTTTTATTTGTATCTTTTGCGACTCTACAACTTTTCCAACAAGCCACACAAGTCTATGGAGCGAGTTGTTTGGCCCTTTAATTTATCTCTTAAACTTAGAATGCTGGCTTTCAACTCTGTTGGTTGTATGTTGACCAAAACTGGGGACTGTGTTAGTCCAAGCTGAAATGAACTTTTCTTTTCTTTATAATCTTTCAGTCATACATCATACAAATAATCCAGAACATCTGGAAAAAAAATGAATACAACGATTTGTAATGTTTGTATGTATATATGTATGGATGAATGTATGTAAACTAATATAATATGTACCTGATCGTTCGTCGTTAGTCAGTCGCGTGAAAAGCCGCCCAAAGTTATAATTGTATAGCGTCGGAGTGGGAGAACTACACAGTCGAGACCAAGAAAGCTTGAATATTTTCCAGTCTTCATCCATAAATTTTGCCCGACGGTGTTTTAGAATATTCTGTGAGATGTGCCACCTACATAGCAATTTGGAAGCTTTTGGGAATACTTTATCGCAAGCATTCATCAAATCTTGATCCCTATCTGTCACAATTACATGTGGCTCCATACAATCTACCAACAATTCTTTGAGCTTTTCCAGGCCCATAAGAAGTTATCTTTTTTTTCTTTAGAGACAAACGCATGAGCTACACAAAAAGACTTGTGTGTCGATGTCACACCCACAACTTGAATAAACGGAAGCTTATACTCATTGGTCTTGTAGGTAGCATCAATCATCAACACATGTGGGAATGCACGCCACATGTTGTACGAGTCCGGATGAACGAAAAAAACCTCCTCGACCGCGTTTGTGGAGGGATTCACCCTGGTAAAATAAACGTACCTTTCTTCTTGCAACATGCTCTCCAATATCTGCATTGGAGTTCGATGGCCGTACATTTTGAGTTTAATCTTTTTAATCATGTTTTGTACGTCTTGTAGAATGCACACGCTATGTGGGTTTTGTTTTTTTATGGTTAAATGTATATTTGTAGGCTCCATGTTTTGCAGATAAAGTCTCTCCACCAGTGATTCTTCGTCCGGGGTCAGCCTTCTAGCAAACGCGTGGCCCTCGAGAAATTCAACAGGCTCATGGTTGTGAATGTTTTTCTTCTCCACAAGGCTCCAATTATGTAACATCCCTATTTTTATATAAGAATTATAGGTTTGGTTAAATTTATTAACCACTAGTAACTAGTAACTAGTTTATTTTTATAAATAAATATTCAACCCAAATAGTTTTAAACACTATTTTATATATATAGTTGGTTGAAATATTATACCAATTAATTGGCTTGTATATGGTTGACATTTCTAATAAAATAAAAGTATATAAAAAACTTATATTATTAGACGGGTAGTCTACGGGTAAGTTGACTATTAGAAATATGAAGTTCCTAGACGGGCCTAGGAACCGTTTAATAATTAAATTATAAAATACATTGTATTTTGAACCTACTATATTTTTAATGAAACTTAGACCCAAATGTAGATAAAAATATACTCGTTCTAATGACATATTTATTATTTTATAAAACGTTATATTTTAGAAATTATACGCGCCAAAGAAGTATACCAATTGAATTAATTATATATAAAGTGAAATAATAAATAAATCTAACTTCTAAATTATGAAAAGTGGTACAAATGTCAGAAATAATCAAAATAATATAAATAATAAAATTTAACAATTTGATCTAAGAATTTTATTTACATATATCGAGATATTTAATAAAATAATAATAATATAATAAAACCAATACATAGAAGGAACCTGTCATGTCAGTTCATATCCATCTCAAAGTTTCATGTCTCATTTATTTTAATATAATAAACTAATAATAATAAAATAATAATATATGAAAGAACTCAAAGATAAGAATGTAATAAAATAATATTATAAGTAAACTACATAGAGACACATATGTATGTACGTGTCATAAAAAGGAAAAGATAAAGGACACATACTCTAACTTGAGAAATCAGTATAAATAGAAAAGCTGTGCACTCTCACAACTGCTAAACATTCTTTTCTCTCTCTCGATTAGCTTTTCCCTTGTCAGTCTCCAACTTCAATTTTCCTTTTAATAATAATAATAAGGTTCTGCCCCGTTTTAAGTGTTTTAACTCCCGATCACCGCTACCCTTTCTGATTGATCTGAAACTCATAACATATGTCAGGGCTCTGCCCGACTAAGTTGTTGGGATTCGGTCTCGGGACATCGGGACAAGGTTGAATTAGGGGTACTATACTTAACACGAGTGCATTATATATTTTTTTTAACAGCTCAGAAGTTATACCCAAAATTTATACCAGGAGGCTTTCTAGTTGAACCCTAAAGTTACCAAGTGGGTTCATTCTCTTTTCTCATTATTTTATTCCCTTTTTCTTTATGATATAATTATATTAAAAAATGTCCCAAACCATAACAACTCTCACCAAAACTATTATATTTTTATTATTATTATTTATTATATTTTGTCTAAATAGGAAACCCTAATTGAGACACCCAAGTGATTCTACATAAACCCTAAAATTTTCATAATAATCAGAATCAGGATCAGGGCCTCTAAAACTCAGGGGGGGTATTTCCTACTCGACGATTATCCAAATTAAACGCTGTCAAATTCGAATTTTAATATTCCGTCGACTCAGCTAGCCTACACCCACACGTGGCTATCCTATAGTGAATTCATGACCCTTACGGACCGTAAGGGATAATGCTTACGGTCCGTAAGCATGTCAAAATTCGTATATAAATAGCAGGCATTGGCACTTGAATTCTGGCGTTCATTCGACGAAGAAATTCGTTATACGTTCCGAGTTATAGTAGACACCGTCTCAAAATCACTAATTAGTATAGCGGGGTGCTGCTACGATACAGGGTATTAACTCGATCGCTGCTACGATTCAATGTCCGATCGATTGAAACTATCCGATGGATGTTTAAGCGCTATCCTTTGTCATTAGTCGTGATTCCGACAGGATGTTTGAGTACCACCCGAACTCGGGGAATACTCTGTCATTCGTTGTGAATCCGATGGATGTTTAAGTGATTACACTTTGTCATTCGTTGTGAGGGTTTTAATCTCGTGAGTTATCGTAATTGCTGTATTAAGTTATCTACCTAGTTCGTATGCGCTAGGTTACAAGGCTAAATCAATAGGCTAAGCTCTGCCTGTATAAATCTGCAAACATATCAAAGCTTATCTGTAGACTAAACTTTGGTCGTATGAATCTGCATGATTATAATGTGAGTCATTCTCTTTTTATCAAATTTAATTTCAAAAGCATGTTTATTTCCAAAGTTATAATTACAGGGATTAAGTCTTTGTAGTCACCATATTACAGCCGGTATGTGGGGTTTTGTATACATTACTTGATAATCTTCACCATTGGGGCAGCCAAGGGGTGATATGACCATAGTCACAGACACCATTGGACGAATGGGCCAATGGGTCGAGTGACAAAATACTGTGGGTAGTTGGTTGATATAAAAACATTGTAATCGCTCTTAATACTGTATATTATAACAAATGAATTGTTTTAGCAAAATGAATGATTCACTCAGTATTTCCCACTGACAAAACCTTTTTAAAACGCGTTTCAGGTAATTACAGTAGATTGGAGTTAAAGATGGATACGGCACTGAAAGGCTTCAAGAAGTGGCTTATTTTATTAATTAAATCAAATTAAGAAATATTGTTTTATGTAATCAAATTTATCTTTATTAAAGCTACCTTTGTAAAACATGGGTTTATCCCATCTAATTAATAAATAAAATCCGGTGTTTTCTAAACTCTGATATTTTTCCTAACTCACGGTCCTGATAAAATTTCCGCTGCAATATTTTTCAAATTAAATCACCGGTACCACTGGGCTGTTCGCGGCTCCCGATTCCGTCCAGGGTGGGTCGGGGGCTGTGACAGAAGGTGGTATCAGAGCCACTGATTTAAGCCTTTAGGTGTTGTGACAATAATACCTAAGTTTGTATAAAAGAGTTAGGAGATTGCTATTAACTGGTAGCACACATGATAGCATTTAGACTTGAACTTAAGAAAAGATGCCTTAGTATAAGCTTCGAGATAAGCTAAGTACTTGTGTAAATAAAGTATGATGGGTTCTGGTATATCATAAGAATGGTAATTAGAATATTGCAAGATATGATAAATAAGCAAGAATTAATAGTCATTATTGCTTATTGATATTACTTGGTCTAGAATAAGATATGTTACGGGAATACAAATTTCCTTGATTCTAGATAAAAGTCCTAATAAAAGAGGCACTTTTAAAATCTTGAAAAGATACTATTTATGGGAAATAGAAAATTTTCTCTGGCAAGACTGGGTATGGTATAGCAGACTCTCCAGTTTGTCCGGATATACTGGGATTACCTCTCCGGCGTGAACCAGATAAGACGGGGTATATAATATGTCAAACTAGTGACAAGATTTCCCTAAATAGTATCATGGCCTGATATCTGACTTGTTTTTGGAAATATAAATCTGTTAAATATATTGACCTTATAGAGGGTATGTATATTACAACATGTGAAATATGTGATTATATAGATATGTATATCTATAAGAAATTTCAAAAGTCAAATAGGAATAAAGCACAAGCATATGTGTCTAGATTTCTTTATTAGGAATCTCTTTTCCGATATCAAATATTATTTCGTTTGATCAATTACCTCATAACTCGTGCAACAGTATAAACAATGGAAACCCTTTAAGTTGGAATGCCATCAAAAGTATAAGAATTTCTAAATGTATTACCATAAACTACTAACGCAAGTAAGAAATATGTAAAGTTGTGCTAGTGCACAAGAAAACACATGAAAATTTAATTATAAGTCCACAGAAGATGAAGTATATCACACACAACTTTCGAGGCAATACCTTTGGAAAATATAAATTGGGCACAATGACACCAATGTTAATTCCGTCAGTAGAAGAACTACTAATAAAAAAGAAGCACTTTGCCACGTAATCCTACAAACAACATGAATCTCGCTAAGGTACGCTAGAACAGGATTTCACAAACATCCGTGCACAGTCTAATCGGAGTCATAATTACTATCACTGCAAAAGGAGTCACATACCTTTGCAAATTCCCTATTTCATTTTATTCACATTCCCTGGTAATGTCACTTAACCACAGTTATCACACGAAATTCAAGATAGAAGTTCTTATTTTTTTTTTCATTAAAATTCTGACTTCTATAATGAGTTAACTTTCAGGTTTTTACTTCTCCTAATAGTCATCATACCATGAGGATTTCTTTCATAATAGCGAATATTGATCTATTTCATTTCTTGGTAAATTCATACATTACACATGCACTGTTTGTTACGCATGTGGTTCGTTTGATTTATGAAGACCACTGGAGGGCTTCATTCCAATTTATTATTTTATCCAAACTCAATTATCATTCCGCTTTTTGCACTGTGAACCGCATTATTGCAAAACGATGACTCTTTGAGATCGAGTCCATAAATTTTGTTAAACCATTGAGGTAAAGAATTATATTTATATATATATATATATATATATATATATATATATAATTTATGTTGAAGTATACTCTCATTTAAGTTTACGTTCAGTTATTTATTATTGATAATTAATATTAGTTTTATTATTAATAATAAATTAATAACAGAAGTGTTAGTATTATTTTTAAGTACTAGGATTATTATTAAGGGCAGGTATTGGATAGCCTAGCCTTAGTTAGGCATAGACTGATCACCTATGCTTAAACAAGGCAGCACTAACCAATATCCAACCATGATAATGACTAGTTAATATATATAAATTAAGTCATCATACTTACTTAATAAATTTTAATTATATTTTATATATATAAAAATATATATATACTTTGTACTGTAAGGAGAAGACATATTTTCATAAAACAAGAATTAGAAGGACGAATAAAATTATATAAATAATTGTGTATCACATGTTTTGTGGTAACTATGTACCGTAACGCTCTGGCAAGAAAATGACCATATAAGAATAATATGGTAGTCATCTAATACGTTGATTTAAGGAAACATTATAATATATAAGAATAGTCTCCGTTTTCACTTATTTACAACATTTGTAAATATAATCACAACGTTATATAATTTCAAAATGAAAAGTAACCACATAGAATTGACCCATTAAGTAATATATATTTACAAATTATTTTACAAATACTTTTATACAATAAATATTTTTACACCCTTAACTTTTATTTAACGTTATAAATAATCGTGAATTCTTTTACAAAATAATAAATATTTTGTAATATAATAACTTCACTACGATATTTTGTAATATATATTACATAATAAATATAAGTTATTTTACATAGTATAGTAAAATACTAAAATAATATTTATTTAAAAGTGATGACCATTTACATATAGTAAAAATGTGTAACAAATAATATATATTACATAGTATTTATATTTGATATGTAAGATACGATTCAGACAGGGATACAAATAATATATATTATATTTTCTATACAAAAATAATATAATAGTTGGTTATGCCAAAACAACTTAGAACTCTAAACAATGATACACTAACTCTATTGTCTTTTGGTGTATTCTTGCAATTCACTCATCTCAACACTTTGATTTTCTCATATCATAAATATTTGACAAATCATTTTCATGCTTTTATTTTGAACCTGTCGATTCTAAATCTTCCTCAATTGCCAATTAAAGTAAGCTTTCTTTTGACAAAGAATTTTTATCAATTCTAAAAGTCCTTCACTTTTATTTTAAAATATCTATTGATCATATATCTTTTGGACTTGAACATAGTCACTTTGAAAATTATATCATTTTAACTCATTCGTTTGTCATCGATTTCTTAAAGTAATTCAGTTGAACCATTGAATCCTACTTATGGTACAACTCGTATTCACAAAATTTTATATTTTAATTCAGTGTCATCTACCTTAAATTTATTTTTTATTAACTAAAATTTGACATAAGTTTAAAATAAATATCATAACCCAAATCTCGAGGACAAAATTTTAAAACAAGGTGGGGAGAATGTAACATCCCTATTTTTATATAAGAATTATAGGTTTGGTTAAATTTATTAACCACTAGTAACTAGTAACTAGTTTATTTTTATAAATAAATATTCAACCCAAATAGTTTTAAACACTATTTTATATATATAGTTGGTTGAAATATTATACCAATTAATTGGCTTGTATATGGTTGACATTTCTAATAAAATAAAAGTATATAAAAAACTTATATTATTAGACGGGTAGTCTACGGGTAAGTTGACTATTAGAAATATGAAGTTCCTAGACGGGCCTAGGAACCGTTTAATAATTAAATTATAAAATACATTGTATTTTGAACCTACTATATTTTTAATGAAACTTAGACCCAAATGTAGATAAAAAATATACTCGTTCTAATGACATATTTATTATTTTATAAAACGTTATATTTTAGAAATTATACGCGCCAAAGAAGTA
>JARYGA010028146.1:0-24349 GCA_030545235.1 Helianthus tuberosus | reverse complement strand
CACAATCGATCCTTAAAATAGAGCAAACCATCGTCTTTCGCTTCGAGTTTAAGCTCAAGTTGACGTGGTAATTCCTTACCTATCAAATTTTGTGAAACACAAAATTGTTGAGCTTGAAGGAAACGAGATTGAAGATCAGATAGAGTTCGAACAGAATGAAGCTTTACTCGCTCCTTTCGACTAAGCGCATCGGCTACAACATTCGCCTTACCAGGGTGGTAGCGAATCTCACAGTCATAATCGTTTAAGAGTTCAACCCAATGTCGTTGCCTCATATTCAGCTCTTTCTGATTAAGAATATGCTGGAGACTTTTGTGGTCTGTGAAAACCACACACTTCGTTCCATAGAGGTAGTGTCTCCAGATTTTAAGCGCGAAAACCACAACTCCTAACTCAAGATCATGAGTTGTGTAGTTCTTCTCATGAACTTTCAGCTGTCTAGATGCATATGCAATAACCTTACCTCGTTGCATAAGGAGGCAACCAAGGCCTAAGTTGGACGCATCGCAATAGACAACGAAATCATTGCTTCCCTCGGGCAGAGATAGAACAGGAGCATTACATAACTTCTGCTTCAGCGTTTGGAACGCTTCTTCTTGCTTGGGTCCCCATTCGAAAGGCTTATTCTTTTGAGTCAAAGCAGTGAGTGGAACCACAATCTTCGAGAAATTTGAAATGAATCGGCGATAATAACCAGCAAGACCAAGAAAAGATCGAATCTCCGTAGGCGTCGTCGGTGTATTCCAGTCCTTAATAGCAGCAATCTTGGATGGATCCACATGAATACCCTGCTCATTGACTATATGACCCAAGAATTGAACTTCTTTAAGCCAGAATTCACACTTGGAGAATTTAGTAAAAAGTTTATGCACTTTTTGACGCTTTTAGTCCCTGAATGAGCATAAAGTATATTTTAGCATACCGAACCCCTCAAAGCCTATTTCTAAGCTATGTAAAGGTTATTTAGGGTATGTTTAACTTATGATCAAGTTCCGGAATGTTCGTTACTATACAAATCGGCATAGTTTCACAGTTTGACACAAATAGTCCCCGCGATCGAACAAAGTTGATTTCGACACACCAAACCATTCAAAACTTATTTCTAAGTTATGTGGAGGTTATCTAAGGTATGTTAAGCCTATGTCACTATTCTGGAGTGTTTGTTGCTTTATACTGACTGCGTTTACACACCAGTTTGCGTATAACCTTCCAGAACGCGATTTAAAGCTTACAATCGGAATCGAATCGAATTGAAAAATCACCAAACACAAATACACACATAGAAACACCAAAACACATATAATAACACCAAAGCACATTGTTTTATTAATAAACATCATTTTTTTACATCGTACATCGATTACAGAACACAGTTGTCACAGAAGTTGCTAAGGTGCATTGACTGCAGGCGCGGCGCCTGGAATCAAATCGATGCGAAATTCGACTTATCGTTGAGGAGACAATTCTGGCAAGTCTTCGGGGAAGACTTCAGGTTATTCCCTTATCACAGGGATATCTTCGAGTTTTGGTTCTTTGGTTCCCTTGCCCACGTCATGAGCCCAAAAAACAACACATCCATTACGCAACAACTTTCGTGCCTTCAAGCAATTTGGAAGCTGTAGGGGCGTATTCTGCTTACCTCCATGAATTACGATCGTTTCTCCATTCGTTATCGGGATGCAGATAACAATCTATGCTTGATTGCTCGACAACCAGTCCATCCCAATTACCACGTCGAAGCTTCCCTTAAGCTAGTTCTATCGAGTACTAGATATCTATCTTACTTAATACTAAAACAAGTATATTCTAAAGCTAAAATTTGACAACAATGTCAAATAGCACAGACGCATAACATTGACTACTATGAGACGTACCGATGGCCATGTTTGGATCCTGGCGTGCTTCCCTAGCTTCGGTGTTAGACATTTTTCCCACGATCTTGTTTAATCTCCCTTAGGCAATCTTTCCTAAAGTGCCCCATGTCACCGCAGTTATAACACCCTTGACCCCTCTTTCCACGTCTCGTCTCATGCCAACACGTCTCCTTGCAGTGCCCCACCTTGCCACAGTTGTCACACTTTCCATTTTTACATCGCCCGGTATGATGACGTCGACACTTGTCGCATTTAGGTAGTTTACCCATGTACTCTATTCCCTTTTTGGCCTTGTTGTTGTTACTCGTCTGAGTACCCTGCTTGAAGTTTCCGAACTTTCTCTTGTTATCTCCAGATGACTCCACATGAGTCTCCTTTTTCTCCTCAGAGGTTGAAAATTTTCCTAGTCTAATCGCTTCCTTAGTGAGTGCCACACTTAAGTCGATAGCTGCGTTAATTGTTGGAGGTTTAGATGTTGTCACCAGGCTTAGAATCTGAGGTGCCAATCCCCCGATGAAATGTTCGATCTTCTTAAACTCTGGATTTACCATGTAGGGGACAACACAAGACAGATCATGGAATCTCTGCACGTACTCAGCTATCTTTGGACCTTCCATCTTCAAGTTCCAGAACTCAGTTTCCAACTTCTGGATTTCTGCTCTCGAATAGTACTTCTTATCTTGCAGTTCGTCCCATGTCAAAGTATACACAGCAGTCTCGCCCAACGTCTGAACCTGGAGGTTCCGCCATGACAGAGCCCCATCTTGAAGCAGTCCAGAAATGTACGTGTCCTGATACTCTGGGGCACATCGGCTCAACCGCAAAACAGAATCCGTCTTCTCAACCCAGCGCATGAAGGCTAAGGCACCCCCGGTACCGTCGAAATCCAAGGGCTTGCAGCCCAAGAAATTCTTGTAGGTGCAGCCTGCGATGTAAGCAACATCATTCACGAGAGGCATTAGCAAAGCACACTTGGAAATGTCCAAACGTTTCTATAATGTGTCTTAAGTGACTAAACATTACCGTTGGGTGGGTTATTTCCTGTGGTACCTCCGCTGCGCTCGGAGCGAAGGGCCTCGTGCTGTGCGATGGCCTGTGAGATGCGCTCTTGTAATTCCGCCTCTGTCGTCGGCAGAGGGTTGTTGGTATCGGTGTTCCTTTGAATCGACATCTTCTAAGAAGAAGATCGGATAGGTTAGGTCTCATTAAAGTCACAAGCACATAAGCATCTAATCAAATGGGACCTAGGAGAAGTGTATATATATACATATATAAGCAATCGTTATAACAATCAATCACATAACATCACAACTATAGCACAACTTGTAGATAGGACCATGTTTAATGAGAACGTAACAAGCAAGCACGTGGCATCACTATTATAGCGCACATATGCAGATCAACAACGTGCTTAGTGAGGACATGGCGACTGAGCTTTCATTGTTTACCGACCACAATCACATTGTTTACAAAGTTCATTGCATCAAAAGGGACACAGGGTCACCCTACCCTCGTCCAATAAGTCTATCAATGTACCAAAATCGCGGGGTCAAAAGTGGTCTTCAAAAGTCTCTACAATCTCGACTTATTAATAGTGTCTTTTCCCAAAAGTAATGCAATCCGCATAAAACCAAAAGCCAACTATACTGGTGTCTGAGGTGGAGGAGTGAAGAAAAGCAAACTGCTAACATGTGCGACTTTCTCATCGAGCTTGAATATACGGTGCAGTAAGTATCTGATCTGCTGCCTGATAGTAATGAAATGAGCATCAAAACCTAAGAAGGTGTAATAGCAGCAGGTGAGAGTGCAAAAGGAGACAGTGATGAATGTGGAGGATCAAAGTATACTGGCATTGACAGGGTGGAGGACGTAATGTCAGCTCAAGCTCCAAAACTCTATAACTCAAAACCTCAAACTGTAGCTGAAGTAACAAGAGCAACTCATCCCGTGTGTAGCTTCCATAATGTGAGGGATGGTAGGGGTCTGAAATCAGCATAGGGCATGATAGGAACCATCGGAATGGCTCGTCCAGCGGTGAAGAAATGAACAGTACAGCCTGAAGGATTTGTGGAAAAGCTGCTGATACAAAAAGACCGTCACGCAGGTGCTGGCCAAAGGTACCTTCCCCTGGATGGGGTGCAGGTATGTCTTGAAAGAAAGCAATAGGCAAACCGGTGCGATGGACGTCGGACTCCACAGGAGGAAAGGAGCAACATCAGCGGGTGCGGGTGCTGGAACAAATGTCTCATCAAAAGAGAAGACCATCAGGTGCAGGTACTGGGTCCGGTATAAGGGGTACAATGTCTGGTAAACCGAAAGAAATAGGATCATGGTTAAGCAAGGGCTTAGGATCAGCAGGTGCATCATCAAGCTGACCCAAGAGGAATAGGATCTGGCTCAGGAGCAGGCTCTAGGTCGTGTGAAGGTGTGGGATCTCGAGTAGGTGATAGTGCAGTAGTCATAGCAGTGTCGTCATCTGAGTCAGTAGAAGAAAGTTGCAATCCGGCCGTCTATAAGGCTGCAGATGTCACAGACCCAAAGGAGTCTGAAATCGAGTGCAAAATGGAAGCAGAGGATACTTCAATGGCGGGAATCTCAGGAAGTAGAATAGCAATGACATCCTCAGCTATCTTTCCATCACCCTGGGTGTCAACAGGAGGATCATCAACAAACAAATCAACGTCATCACCAAACCAATCGTTAAAAGGCATATCCTCTAAAGGAATGACCACGAGAGGTACGGGGTCGAGGATCGGAGCCATGATGTGCTTGCCATCGGGGTGTCCAAATGATAAGGTGGTCATGGACCGAAACAAGAATGACAGAAGGATTCTCGTCAGGGAAATCATCAGCAAAGGTAAATCACCACCAAAGTCTGGCAGCGCGGATGGTTGGTAGTCGTCCTCGTCTTCGGTCATCATATCAGGATCACTCTCAGTGTCTGACGCAAATATCTCCGGCGCAGGTACAATCTCATTATCTGTGGCGGTGGCCGTAGGGTCGTCAATGTCGGATTCCTCGCTCTTGGAAGAAGGTGACATGTGTGCCGGTACATAATAGTCATAGCATGTATATCCATAGTAATCACAAACACTTAGTATATTGCAAACCAAGAAAATTCATCATGTAATCATGTATTCACATTGTTCTTCATGAAACTTTCTATCCTTCCTAGTCTCCTAGACTAAACCACCTAGTCTCCCAGACTTACCCAACCAGTCTCCCAGACTAAACTCCCTAGTCTCTCAGACTAAACTTCCTAGTCTCTCAGACTAAACTTCCCAGTCTCTCAGACTAAACTTCCCAGTCTCTCAGACTGAACTTCCTAGACTCCCAGACTACACTTCCCAGTCTCTCAGACTGATTCATAAGCATAAACTTCGAAATGTGTTTCATGTCTTTTGTTTGTAAAAATGTATGTTTCCTGGATCTGGGCATTTCGTGTATGCAATGAAAACATGTTTGTAAAAACGTTTTTGTGAGAGCCCTAATGATTGTAGTCTAGACTCGAGAAGGAATCCTAGTTCGCTACAATCGAAGCTTTGATACCAAGTTGTCACACCCTGACTTTTGCGGAAGCGTGATAATGGTGTGACTTTCTTAATACCATTGCATTCAATCATAACAACAACTATATGATAAAACCATAGATTTGTCATCCATTGAATGAGTTTAAAACATAACAACATTGTTTAAAACGTAGACTTCAAATTCAAGTTTTACAAACCATACAAATTGTTTATAAGTTCACTAAGGACTCATCAAAAGATATTAGATGTAGCTAAGGTTTGGAAGACGTGTCTCATCCAGGAATAAGACACACTGACCAAACCCAAAGACCTTGGATGACATCTTTAATTCCTATCGCAGCATAAAACTTCCAACGCCCGCCAGATCCACTTACTAATTCCCTGAAATACATGTAGTTTGAAAACATCAACAAAAGTGGAGCGAGTTCATGTGTTTAGTATGTGTACGTATAAAACCTTTGTAACAGTGTATGTATATTTGTAAATCCCGGTATGAAAGAAAACAAGGAAAAGATCACCAATGGTTAGCAAGGCCACTAATATGTGTGACGGCGTAGGAAGGCTCAAACCTAGAAAATTTGTACCGGGCTTCCGGCTGGAAGACATAGTCACCCTATGGGCCACTCTGGTCCTCATGGGTGTGGGCTCGCTACACACAAATAGATCTATCACTCATGCCCCTCGGTCCTTATACGAGGATTAATGGTCTCAAGTATGCGCCTACCCATTCACATGATCTATGGTACTTTCCTAGGCTAACCATACCAATTGTATTTGTATGTAATCCTTTTGTAACATGTATTTCACCCCCGAAGTAAATAACAAAACAGTTTAAAGAAAAGGGGGACAAGAACTCACAGTTTTGCGTCTTCACAATCGTAACTCTTGTCTCTTCAGCAAACACGACTACCTACAATGTACTAATGTCTATTAGACGAACGGGCCGTGCCTTGCCTTAGTATTTACGTTTTTGAGTTACGTTTCTTTTAATATTATCCCAAGTTATAATTACTTGTTAAAATAATAATTATTTTAACTTTAAATTATATTTAATTTTGGAATAATTGTTTAAACAGTATTTTTGTAATAATACTTCTCAAGTATTTCCTTACCAAGGATGGGGGTATCTCATACATGTATCTTCGTATTCTTGTATTTGTTAAGTATACTTATACTTAATTTTTAATTGATTATTCCGAAATAAATATCCAGATTAATGTATTTTCAAGTCTAAATTTAGAAAATACGTGTAAACTTATTTTTATCCCAAAAATAATGTATTTCAAGAAAATATATATTTTTCCTAGAAATCATATATCTTCTAAATATTCTAGGAAAATATATTTTTACTTCCCAACAATAATATATTTCTCCTTTTCGAAAATATGATATAACTTGGTAATATTTACAAAAATCATATTTTCATTTCTTGTATCCAAAATATTAATTACCAAAAATATATTTTATAAAGGTATTTTCCGGAATATTTTGTAAGTTACGTTCTTTCGTTCAGTTTCACAATATTATGTGTGTAACTTAAATATTTATTCCTTGTGATTTTTGGTAGTATTTTGGATTGTGAATTCTTGGTATTTTGTTAAGTTATATTACTTTAACCCTAAAATAATATAACTATTACACAAAGTATACAAATAATCACACACACTGTGTCTTCTAAATATATACCTTTCAAATACATATTTAGTTATTTTTATTTGCAAAAACCAACCTCCAATATTTGTATTTTTGTTACAAAAATTATGGCAAAGTTTATATTGAAAACCACAGTTAAAATACACTTGTAAATATTTGTTAGAAAATATTTCTTTAAGTGTTTATATTTTTAGAAAATTTTGTCATAGTTTCCCCTAAAAATGGATGGTGTCCATGCTATCAAAGCATATCATTTTCTTTTTTTAAAATCATCACAAACAATCAACAATCAACCCTAAGCAACTTACACTTACCAATTTGCCATAATCATGTGATTTATATAACATCATGAACTTGAACTTTCATAAAAACTTGTAGTAACTTACCAGTGCTTTTAGTAGGTTTAGTTAACCTTTAAAAAGTGGTTACTGTAACATCTGTGCTTGTAATCTTTATGAACAGTTCAATTATAAATAAAACAATGTTATTTGATCCCAATATTTGTTTGGTTGTGTTTTACATTTTTCATGTTTTGACTTTTATTCAATTTCAAACTCTACATCGCTTTCTGGAGAATTATACGCAAACTGGTGCGTAAACGTAATCAGTTTAATGCGAAAAATACTCCGGAACATCAACATATGCTTAACATACCTTAAATAACCCTTACATAACTTAGAAATAAGTTTTGAAGGCTTTGGTATAGCAAAAACAAGTAAATTCGCTTACAGGGACTAAACTTGACAAACTGTGAAAGTATGCCAATTTGAACTGTAACGAACATTCCAGAACATGACCATAAGTTAAACACACCTTAAATATCCTTTATATAGCTTATAAATAGGCTTTGAGGGGTTCGGTGTGCTAAAATAAACTTTTGGGTCATTCAGGGACTAAAAAGCGTCAAAAAGTGCACAAGTTTGCATTTTCGCGCATAACTTACGTTCTGAATACATCCGGACATCCAAAAATTTATGTAAGCACTAAAATATTTTATTTTAGTGTTTGGCATAAGAAAAATCCATTCGTCACGCAATTTAGATCGTTTTTCGCGCTTATGCACATTCCGTCGTAATTAAACGAACATTGCGAACGTACGACCAAACGAACTGATATCCGGCATATTTTTGAGCATGTTTCATGTCCACAATGTTTAGGCATCCTTTTGGAGCCTTGAAAATGATTTAACGAGCATTAAACATGTCGGAAATGGCCTTAATACGCAACAGGGACTGAAAGGGGAACATTGGAAAGTGTTTGCTGATCAGGTGGACCTTAGCGTGACACCTAGCTCCCTTGGCGTCACGCTAGGCCTCTTCTGATCAGAAAAATCCATTTTAAACACATGTTAACAGCCCTTAAACCCTCCAAGGGCCAATGCCAAGTGTCAAACTCTTATGGTGGAAGCAAAATGAGCTACCACAACATTCCAACAAGTGTAGGGATGTGATCATTCCCTCTTCTCCAAGAAACGATCCTAACGGTGAACCGAAATCTATAAATACCCACCTCAACTTCACTCATTCCTCACAAGAATTTGATTTGAGAAGCTCTAAGTTGAAACCTTTGTTTCATACCTGAGCTACTTGAATCAAGATTAGCATTCGGGGACCCTTTGTAAGTGTTCCTTCGTTCTTTTATTGCTTTTCGAGTCCGAAAGTCAAACTTTGTTTGACTTTCTGCATTGACCAGTTTATGGTCAATGTGAAGTTCATTTGAACTTCGCAACGTGAGCGTAATCACGATGGTTATAGTCCCTTGTGACTATGCCTACTGATTACCACGTTGTCTAGGGTCGTAAGGGTAAGCGATCTAATAAATCGCTTATACCTTCGAACCCGACCCATTTGGTCGATCTTTAGGATCCGACCAAACACATTAGGTGACCATAGTATATAGGGAATAACCTTCCTAGGTTATACCTTGTGGTCGCTTCGTTTAAGTAGTTGTATGATAGGTAGTTTATATGCCTTAGGTAAATTACCAAAATACCCCTTTGATGCCAAAATTCATTTTAAACATATGTAACATAACTTTTGACATCTAAAATGATTTGACAACAATATTAGACATGTTAAGGCATATGTTACTTGTCATAGGACTAGTTAAGCGGTCCGAACGCGTTTCACGCGAACGACGCGTTAAAGTAGCATAAGCTACCTAAACGGGTCGTAATGGGTCGTAAGAACTTATTTTAGGTTTCATTTAGTATGTAGGCTTTGTTAAACCATACTACATGAGTTCCCATACTCATTTGTTTTACGATCCCTCATTCTATCCGATCCTCCGATATAGGTCCGGTTTATTAACATAGTTACCTATATTAGGTGCCGTTTGATTCCGAGATCTCTAGCATTGCTTGGTGGTTATCTTAGGACTTCTGAGCAATCTCAAGTGAGTACATAGACCCCTCTTTTACTGTTTTCAAACTGTTTTGGGGTGAAACACATGTGCCTACTTGTTACTTTCATGCTTTCCATGTTTTCACATTATATACTTGCTATGTTCATTAGTACATTTATAGTACATGATTTCATTACACTTTATGCTATGTATGCCCATTATGTGCGTACTTAGTACATTATTTTACCTTACACTTTATGCTATGTATGCCCATTGTGTGCGTACTTAGTACATTGTTATACATTACACTTTATGCTATGTATGCCCATTGTGTGCGTACTTAGTACATTGTTATACATTACACTTTATGCTATGTATGTCCTTTGTTGCATACTTAGTACAATTTTTTTCATCACATGTTTACATTTTGGTATGACATTTGGGTTGTTTAAAATGGAACAATACATTCATTAACATTAGCTACGCCGTTCGTTAGTAGGTAGTGGTACCATAGGAATTGACAACTCCCGTTCCGGACATCCTGGGTAGGTTTGGATGAAAGGAATGACCGAATTCGATACACATAACTTAGATAAACCTTTAATTTGTTTAAGGGTTTATCGCCACAGTCTCAAGGCTTGGATGTATGCATTTTCACAATACCGCATAAATGTTTATACCAATATAGCATGCATTTGTTCCACAAAACATAACTTTGATTTAAACCATGTTTTACTTCAATACCTTGTTTTTGTGCATTTTACATATGGTTTAGTTGATATATTTCACTTACCATACATGATATTTTTGGGTACACATTACATGATCTACATTAAACATAAACATTTTGACATTGATATACACATTTAGTGGTTTACATTGGACATAGACATTTCGATATGGTTTACACATTAACACACGACAATTCATTTATACATAAAGAATTTACATTGGTGGTTGGTTTGAGTAAGTGATTTGAGTAACGAGGCGTGTGTAATATGATACAGGCATGGTGGATACGCCGCTGGTACTTCCTATATATAAGTGTTTGTATGACATTACATGTCGTAGCGTTACTTAAATCATTTCAATATTTGACATATTACGTTTTACATAAACAACTTATTTTCACAAGACATTGATTTACAAAACAACTTATCTTATACAAACTCATATTACTTGGTTATTCATTTAACCTTACATTATTTTCTTATATATATATATCATCGCTTTTTGAATGATTTACAAAACAAAACAAAACAATTTACAAGGTTCATGACTGACTTTTGTTAAACAACTTTTCTAAACTCATAAGTCATGAATCCTCTTTTCACAAATCCTATGTATCTCACAGGCATTTTTATGCTGACGTACTTATTTTCACATGTGTTTTCAGGAGCTATTGCATAGGATGATGATCATGACACTAGGGCGGACCTGTGCCTTAGAGACTAAAAATGAAGATAGACTAGTTTAGTTATGTTATGTTATGAACTCTTTGTTTCTCCTGTTTAAGACAATATAACACTCTTGTTTAATAAATAAAATATAACTTTGTATGCCATGGTTGTGAAACAATAATTCTGTTACAACACTCCCCGACGTTTCCGCCACGTTTTGTATGTTATACGTGGTCGGGGTGTGACAGAAGAGTTGGTATCAGAGCCAATGGTTATAGGGAATTAGGTTATTAGTAATGCTTTGACCTAGACTATAACCTTTCTACGACCCTAACAGACCCTCTTGTGTTTAGATCTTAAAACATGCACATCACCTATCCTTAGGTGATTATCAAAACAAAAACCAAAATTTTCCGAAACGATTTTTGAAAAACAATCATCCGTTTTTGAATGATTTATTACAAGGTTTTGAACCCTCTATTGTAAGGTTTTGAACCCTCTGTTATAAGGTTTTGAACCCCTTTGAGTTTTCAAAAATCGCGTCAAGGTTTTGGGTTTTAAATAATGTGAACACGTGCAAACTGGAAGGGTGAATGCCTGTACCATGGGTTTTCTGTCTAAGGCTAGAGTGTTCGTACAAATCCACATAATCGGACCAGTCACTCTTACCTGGGAACTCTTGGGGTGAGTGTTCACTTATAGGCGAGCATGTCTTCGCGATACATTATTTTTGACCCATTTACTTTGATTAGTCACTGTGTGTCGTTTGTTTGCTTTGTGATGCGAACAAATGACCACCATCTTTGCCATTATCAATTTTTGTATCATCTCATTCTTTTCACCCAAACATCTCACTCGTTTCCTTTCATGTTTCCTCTTTTAGAATGCCTCCTCGATGCGAAAACCAGATAGCGACTGCCGAACTGGCAGCAATCATTGCGCAGCAGATGGCTGCTCAATTCCCAAACCTCTTTGCTCAATGGAACCAAGCCAACAACAACAACAATGCTCCATGCAAATACAAGGATTTTAACTCGGCTAAACCACTCAAGTTTAGTGGTTCTGAAGGAGCGACTAGGCTTCTTCAATGGTTTGAGAGCATTGAGAATACTTTTCGCCACGTGCGGTGTCCTGACAATCGCAAGGTCGAGTTTTCTTCGAGTGTGTTTCAGAAGAGGGCTCTCACATGGTGGAACGGGGTTATGAGAGACCGTGGTGCAGAAATTGCTCTAGCACAAACTTGGGCTGAACTTAGGGCCCTTATGATGAGGGAGTTCTGTCCTCGTCATGAACAGCGAGCTTTGGAGAGAGAGTTCGATGACTTGAAACAAGACAGTGGCGAGCACAGGGCATATACCGATAGATTTGAGGAGTTGAGTCTGCTTTGCCCAACAATGGTTACCCCACTCGACAAGGCTATCGAAAGGTACATCGACGGCCTACCTGACTCAGTGCAAGACATCATTACTGGTAGTAACCCTGCCACACTCTGTCAGGCTATCGAGTTAGCAGCGACATTGACTGAGTCGCAGATCCGGAAGAATAAGTTACACAGGAAGGGTGACAAGGGCAAGAAACAGTCGTCTGACAAGGAAGATAGCAAGAAAGGTCAAAACAAGAATGGAAAGGATTCTGGTTCATCAAAAAGGGCAAGGAAGCGTAAGGCTTCCCAAAACTATGCTGTTACTGCCCAAGCTAACCAGGCAGCTCCCAACCAACCCACACAGCCTCCAGCGAAGAAGCCCTATTCAGGGAATGCACCTTTGTGCAATAGATGCAACAGTCACCATCAGCCGCAACATAAGTGCCGTTTCTGTAATAACTGTGGGAAGTCGGGTCATCTTGCCAATGTTTTTCGGTTTGCTCAGAATCAGGCAGTTCAGAACCCGGCTCAACAAGTTGCTCAGGCTCCTGCTCAGCAACAGGGTCAAACTGCACGACCACACTACCCACCAGGTGCTTGCTATAACTGTGGGGATCTGACCCACTACCGTAACCAGTGCCCAAGATTGGTGAATGCGAATCAGAATCAGGCTCGAGGGTGAGTCTTCAACATGAATGCCCAAGAGGCGCAGGCGGACGATAACATGGTGAACGGTACGTTCTTTATTAATAATCAGCCTGCATCTGTTCTTTTCGATTCTGGTGCCGACAAAAGTTTTGTGTCATTGTCTTTTGAGCCAATGCTTCGCGTGTCTAGAACGAAACTAGGAAAACCCTTGACAGTAGAAGTTGCTAGTGGTGAACCCATTGTTCTTGATTCTGTTCTACGCAACTGCTAGTTGAACCTTAACGACCATCTTTTTCCTATCAACCTCATGCCTATGCAACTTGGAAGCTTCGATGTCATTGTGGGTATGGACTGGTTATCCAAGCATCACGCAGAGGTAGTTTGTTTCGAGAAGATCGTTCGTGTGCCGCTTTCGACAGGAGAGATCCTACAGGTTCAAGGTGAGAAACCGTCTGGTGGTCTCAAGCTCATGTCTTGTTTTAAAGCTCAGAAATATCTGCGGAAGAACTATGGGGCTTTCTTAGCACATGTTACAGCAGATAAATGCAAGGGTAAGTCTATTTCAGATATCCCTGTCGTTCGGGATTATTCTGAAGTTTTCCCTGAAGAGTTACCTGGTCTACCCCCAGCACGCCAAGTCGAGTTTCGCATTGATCTCATACCTGGTGCAAATCCCATTGCCAGAGCTCCATATCGTCTTGCACCATCTGAGATGCAAGAGTTGTCTAAGCAGCTTCAGGAGCTCCCTGACAAAGGTTTTATACGTCCTAGCTTTTCACCTTGGGGTGCTCCCGTTCTTTTTGTCAAGAAAAAGGATGGATCTTTTAGGATGTGTATCGATTATCGTGAGCTTAACAAGCTCACCATCAAGAATCGATATCCCCTACCTCGCATCGATGATCTCTTTGATCAGTTACAGGGCGCTTCTTATTTTTCGAAGATTGGTCTGCGATCTGGATATCATCAACTTCGGGTGCATGAAGAGGACATTCCCAAGATGGCGTTCCGCACTCGTTATGGGCATTATGAGTTCACAATCATGCCATTCGGTTTGACTAATGCTCCTGCTGTTTTTATGGACTTAATGAATAGGGTCTGCAAGCCTTATTTGGATCAGTTCATCATTGTTTTTATTGACGACATCTTGATATACTCTAAGACGCGAGCTGATCACGAGCAACACCTTCGTCTTACTTTGGAGCTCCTAAAGAAAGAGCAACTTTTCGCCAAAATCTCCAAGTGCGAATTTTGGCTTAAAGAAGTTCAATTATTAGGGCATATCATCAACGAACAAGGTATCCATGTAGATCCCTCCAAGATCAGTGCGATTAAGGATTGGGATACGGCTACTACTCCTACTGAGGTTCGTTCTTTTCTTGGTCTAGCGGGTTATTATCGCCGCTTCATAGAAAACTTCTCGAAGATTGCAGTTCCTCTAACTGCTCTAACTCAAAAGAACAAACCCTTTGATTGGGGATTCAAACAAGAGGAAGCTTTTCAAAACTTGAAATGAAAACTTTGCGACGCGCCTGTTCTGACTTTGCCTGAGGGCAATGATGATTTCGTCGTTTATTGCGATGCATCTAAATTGGGTCTTGGCTGTGTTCTGATGCAAAGGAACAAAGTCATAGCATATGCATCGAGGCATGTTGATACATGAAATGTCTGTTGACTACGTCTATTTCAAGTCTTAGGTTAAGATAGGTCCGCATATGTGAACATATGTTGATAGGTCCGCATATGTGAACATATGTTGATAGGTCCGTTTATTTGTCATCTTAGGAGGTCCGCTTATATGACATCTTAGGAGGTCCGTTTTTATGTCAGTCCATATACGCGGACCACATCACACTATAAATAGTCTGACATGTTGAACGTTGGAGCGGACCTGTATCATTGCTTGTGTAACCGAACTCTGTCAAATTTACATCAGAAAGCAATAAAAGTGAAGAAATTGAATAGGAAAGTTGTTGTAACTTCATTTGTGTTGATTCCGCCTTCATACATGAAGATGAACATCCTTGACTGACTTTTCGAGGTCGTAGAACGGTCCAACAAGTGGTATCAGAGCTCAGGAAGAGGAGTTCATACTACTACAGCTTGAATCTGCAGAATTCTCTTATTTCTACTCACTTTCTTTCATACTTTTTCGATTTGAGATAGTACCTACGGTTGAAATTGTCTGATTTTTGAGTATATCGTGCGAAACATTGTAATAACAAACCCTAGAAAGTTTCAGATTAAAACATGGCTTAAAAATGGTTAAAATTGGGTAATTTGTGAGATCCGCTTTTACGGACATCATTAGGTTCGCTTTTGTGGTTCGCTCTTGAGGTTCGCTTATACAGACATCAATTAGGTCCGCTTATACGAACATTATAGATCCGCTTATACGAACCTTGTAGATCCGCTTATACAGACATTGTAGATCCGCTTATTTGGACAATAACTGGTCCGCTCATTCAGACATTATCTGGTCCGCTTATCCGAACAATACCTGGTCCGCTTATTTGTCATATACTATTTCGCTTATCTGTCAAGACTGAGTTCGCTCATAGGGACAGTGCTGATTTCACGTGAAACCTTTCATTGAATCATCTGTTTTTATTAAAAAAAATTGATAGACTCTATGTGCTTTGACTGAATACATTCAAACGGTCCAATTAAAATCAATTGTCTGCCATCTTAAATCGAATTGCATGTGAAACAATAAAAGGCGGCCCAATTAGCTGAATGTTGTGCATGTGATCTGAAGTCATTTGTGGCCCAATGAGAATATAATATGCATTAAATCTTGTCAGCCCATTTTTAGTGAAGGTCCAATGAGAATCAATTGATCATATAACTTGTCGGCCATTTCTTTTTGAAAGTCACAAGTAATTGAACAGCCCAATTACATTCTTTAATTGTTCAAAAGGCCCAATCAGATTTTTTTTTACACTTGAAATGGGCGGCTAGTGGTTTATTTGGTTCAATCAGAGTAAAGTGTGCCTTATTTTGCTCAAGTATACATTGTGTGCTATTTCACTTGTGTGTCACTGTTTGTCAAAATTTTGAAAATTTTTCTAAGTGATTGTTGATTTTTGCAGGTACATTCACGATGGATGATATTTTCTTGAATCCGTTCAGTGACATGTACGCGTTCGCTGGAGATTCCGGAAACAATGATACTTCGTCAAGCAATGTGAATGAGAATCCTCCAAAAGAGAAGAAAAAGGAAGCTTGGGAATCAGAAAGTGCCTTCGGAACGTTCAATAAACCTCCAAAGCTAATGGCTATTGAGGAATACAGTCGGTGGTCAAGAAAGTTTGAAGACTGGTTGATGGCATTCGCATTTCCCAGCTGGAAAAGTCTGAAAAACGGTTATGCCAATGGAAACAAAAATGGTGAAACTTTAAGAGCAGCTGAGGAGATTGATTCGTTTGTAGCTGAACAAAAGTGTGTGGCACTGTTATTTCAATCCGTCCGAGAAGACATAATTTCATTGATCGATTATTCAAATGCAAAAGATCTTTGGGCAAAGTTAGAAAAGAAATGTTTAGGAAGTACTGAAATCGTGAAAAATAAAAAGAAACTTCTTAGTAAAGAGTTTGATATGTTTAGATGTTTAAAGAATGAATCAGTATCAAAAATGATCGAGAGGTTTGGGCATCTAAAGCTGGAATTAGAGAGACATGGAATTAAATATTCTGATGATGAGCAAGTAGAAAAGTTGTTTGATTCGTTGCCAGACGAGATGGAGTGGAGATATTATGCTCTCATGCTAAAGAACAATATCTTCTAGAAAGATCTTACTCCAGATGTGCTAATTGAGAAACTTGAGAGTCACGAGTTGGAACTGAAGAAGACATACAAACTCAATCACTCATCTTACTAGCAGAATTTGGATTTGTATTATCCAAAGAGCATGATGCCAAAAGCAACTTCTCCCAAGACTGCGTTTTCTGCTGAGAATGTGTCCACAACAAGCAAAGAAAGTCAAAGTGGTCAAAGCAATGGAAGTCACAGTGGTTATCACAGTGGATCTTCATCATCTGCAAGTCATTCTGATGCAAAGAATCGTTTTCAATGCAACATTGCAATAGACTTGAAGAATGCTCAGAATTTTGATGAGGAGTCGGCCAAACAGCAGATGATCTTCCTAGCATCGGTGTTGGAATCGTATGAAGGGTTAGTAGCTGGGAAGATAGGCAACACCAATCTGACGAAAGAAGATTATGATCAGATTGATCCTGAGAAAATGGAGCTGATCGATATTCGTTGGGCTATGGCCAGTGCTGTTCGTCGAGCACAACGTTTCATGGAAATTACCGGCAGGAAGACAATTGGTGGTGCATCTACCAAGCTGGGGTTCGATAAGTCCAAGGTGACATGCTTCAAGTGTAAGCAGAAAGGTCATTTCAAACGAGAATGCAGAAATGCTTATGCTGATGAGTCGGAGAACCCTTTCAGAGATGATTACTACAAGAACACAATTTATCATCAGAATAAATCCGAGCATCCTAGATTGAAGCAGGTTGAAGACAACAGAGAGAAATCTAGAGCTCTTGCGGTGATTTATGATGATGAAGGGTATGATTGGAGTCAAGAGGTTCTACCAGAAGAAGATGCGGTTGGTTACGCATTCATGGCGAAAATGATGATGAAGCAGGTCCTAGTAATGCTGGTAAACATGATGATGTCCAACAGAATGAAGTTGCTCAGGATAATCAGTCGGTTCAGAATGATAATCAAGAAACTGAAAACATGCCAGTCTTTGATCATGGAGATTCAGATTCTGAGGGGGAGCAAATTCAGATTTCAAGTCAAACAAACCAAGTTGGTGAACAAGATGCAGAGCAGAATGTTACTAATCTGGAGGGAAATGTAGATGTTCCAAGCGAAGTGATGCCACGAACTTTTTCATATCATCCAGAGGAGTTGATCATAGGAGAATTGCAGACAGGCGTTCGCACTCGAAATCAGATTGATAAAGGGCTTACATGTTTTTATACAAAAGTTGCTCCTTTGCAAACTGAATTCTCATTGAGTTGTTTTATCTCGTAGGTTGAGCCAAGAACTTACAAAGAGGCGATTACTGAAGATTCTTGGGTTAATGCAATGCAGGAGGAACTGAGTCAATTCGAAAAATTGGGAGTGTGGAAGTTAGTTGATTTGCCGGATGGTCATAGGAAAATAAATACAAAATGGGTATTTAAGTGTAAGAGAGACGACAGAGGAGTTGTTGTACGAAATAAGGCTCGACTCGTTGTTCAGGGTTTTAGTCAACAGGAGGGGATTGATTTTACAGAAGTCTATGCTCCTGTGGCACGACTAGAAGCTATCAGAATTTTTCTTGCATTTGCGTCTTGGAAGAACTTCAAAGTATATCAGTTAGATGTAAAATCGGTGTTTCTTTATGGGAAGGTCAAAGAGGAGGTTTATGTCGGTCAGCCACCGGGCTTCACCGATCCAATCCACAAAAACAAGGTTTACTTATTGGACAAAGCGCTGTATGGTTTACACCAGGCCCCGAGAGCTTGGTACGAGACTTTGTCTCAACACCTACTAGCCAACAAATTCATTCATGGAAAAGTGGATGCCACTCTCTTCACTAAAGAGGTCGACGGTCATCTTTTGATAGTTCAGATTTATGTGGACGATATAATTTTTGGGTCAACAAATGAAAATCTATGCAAAGATTTTGAATCAGTGATGAAGCAAAAGTTCGAAATGTCATCAATGGGGGAGATGAAATTCTTTCTGGGATTACAAGTTGAACAACTTCCTGAGGGAATTTTCATTCACCAGACGAAGTACGTTCATGATATTCTAGAGAAATTTGGGATGTCAAGTTCTACTCCAGCTGCTACCCCACTTGTAACAAATCATGGGATTCACCCAGATCTCACCGGAGACAGGGCTGATGAAACTTTTTATCGATCCATGATAGGTTCTTTGATGTACTTAACAGCTTCACGTCCTAATATCATGTATCCAACGTGCCTCGCAACAAGATTTCAATCTAACCCGAGAACTTCGCATATGATCATTGTGAAGAGGATATTACGCTACCTGAAAGGAACTCCTTCATTGGGGTTGTGGTATTCTAGGAAAGGCGATTTTACGCTCGAAGGGTATTCCGATTCGGATTTCGTATGCTGCAAAGTCAATTCAAAATCAACAACTGCAGGATGCCAGTTCTTTGGTCCTAGATTGGTTACCTGGCAGTGTAAGAAACAAACGTTTGTGGCGTTATCTACATGTGAAGCGGAGTATGTTTCTGCTAGCAGTTGCTGCTCTCAGATCTTGTGGATACAGCAACAGATGCGCGACTACGGTTTGCAGTTTCTTAACACACCTCTTTTTGTTGATAATGAGGCCGCAATTAATATAACAAAGAATCCAGTACATCACGCTAAAACTAAACACATAGAAATTCGTCATCACTTTATTCGTGATTGCTTTGAGAAAAAGTTGATACGAATTGAGAAAATCCACACTGACGAACAGAAAGCTGATTTACATACCAAAGCTTTTGATAAAAATCGGTTTAAATATTTGTTAAAACTGAACGGTATGAAGCTTCTGTCGGTGTCGGACGGCATTATTGGCGTTGATGAGAGTACTGTTGCGGGTGAAGACGAGAAACAATCTGCAATGGTTTGTCGATTTTTTACTTGTTTTGGTATTTAGGGGGAGTAGATAGATGTATATAGATATATTTTCAGAAAATACAAAAACAGTAAAAAAATGCCAAAATACAAAAACATGATAAAATCTGAAAAAGAGCTTGTGTATATGGGGAAAATGATAGTACATCGGCTAGACGATTACAGTATGCTAAAGATTTGTAAAGTTTAAATGAGCTAAACAGTCTCACTGATGATGTGTCGATAGGTTTTCGCACATTTAGTAGATTTATTCGGGATATAAACCTAAAATTTCAAACTTGTGAAATTCGTGGGGAACACTACTTGGATATATAGGTAACCCCTGAAATCTCGTTTGAAAGGTCTCATAATCTGATATACTAGGTCTTTATACTCAATGATGTCTGGGGTATTATTTCGGGACTTCAGCTGAACGGTAGTTCTGACCTAGTCCTTGGATAATACTTTCTGCAATGCTTGAAACATAGCATAAACCCTCAGCATGCCGATGAAACAATAAAATTGATAGTCGCTGCTGTTGTAGCAAAAAGATCCTCTAAAAGGGACATACCGTAAAGTCGAAGCTGATATCTCTCTGCGTATACGGAAGTATCGACCTGAGATCCCTCGGCCCTCGCATACCTAATTTATATACAGATATCATTGTAGTATACTCACCTGTAAGACTGATTATTGGGATTCTGGATACGGGAGTATATTCAAGAGGTGGGACACATGAATGAACTAAGTTCATAATTCATCTAATTCGTATCCTGAGTAAATTGAAATGTGTGTGAGAATTTAAGATGGATCAGTATATCGACAATCGAGGTGAATTGTTTAAGTCTGAGTATGAAATGAAGCTTAACGGTACTTGTGATTTGTCTGAAAAGCTGATATGATTCCCTAACACGCTCGCCAAAAATATGTTTGTAAATAGTTTACTTTGTTTACTTTCTGCAATTTAAGTTTTCTGTATTTCATTTCTTAGTTTAGAACACTTTATAAAATCCAAAAAGATTTTATTTCTGCTTTATTTTCCGACAAACCAAAGTGGAGAGTTGATTGTTGGATTCTTAGATGTTTGAAGCAGATGCAGGAGATTCTGGACTGAAGAATGAGGAGAGCTTATCTTGATGGAGTCTGATTTATTGGAAAGTCAAAAACAAGTTCATTAACTTGATACTTGTTATTTTCAGAAAATGTTTGAAATTGTTGGTTTAAATCAGTTTGATTCGTCAAATGATCAACCAAGGTCATTAAATTGGACTTGGTAGATTAATTGAGTAATCAGGGTCATTAACTTGGACCTGAATACTTGAGTGGATTGCTATAATTGATTGAGTTTGTGATTTAATGTTGAAAAGATAGTTTGTAATGTTTGTTGGTTGAGTAACAGGTTTGAACTTCATTATTCCCAAAGGAAGTTATTTGTCAAAGCTTGAACCAGATACCTCAGATTCTAGCATATCGAGAGGGGGAGTCTGTGAAAGGGGGAGTCTGGATCAATAGTCAAAGGGAAGATGGAAGTCAGTGTCAGATGGTGATTTTAAATCTGTGAAGAATGCTTATGATGTGAAGACAGAGAGTTGGATAAAAGACCAAGACTGAAGACTCAGAAGCTGAAGACTACGTCAACATCCAAGGGGGAGTCTGTTGATACATGAAATGTCTGTTGACTACGTCTATTTCAAGTCTTAGGTTAAGATAGGTCCGCATATGTGAACATATGTTGATAGGTCCGCATATGTGAACATATGTTGATAGGTCCGTTTATTTGTCATCTTAGGAGGTCCGCTTATATGACATCTTAGGAGGTCCGTTTTTATGTCAGTCCATATAAGCGGACCACATCACACTATAAATAGTCTGACATGTTGAACGTTGGAGCGGACCTGTATCATTGCTTGTGTAACCGAACTCTGTCAAATTTACATCAGAAAGCAATAAAAGTGAAGAAATTGAATAGGAAAGTTGTTGTAACTTCATTTGTGTTGATTCCGCCTTCATACATGAAGATGAACATCCTTGACTGACTTTTCGAGGTCGTAGAACGGTCCAACAAGTGGTATCGAAGCTCAGGAAGAGGAGTTCATACTACTACAGCTTGAATCTGCAGAATTCTCTTATTTCTACTCACTTTCTTTCATACTTTTTCGATTTGAGATAGAACCTACGGTTGAAATTGTCTGATTTTTGAGTATATTGTGCGAAACATTGTAATAACAAACCCTAGAAAGTTTCAGATTAAAACTTGGCTTAAAAATGGTTAAAATTGGGTAATTTGTGAGATCCGCTTTTACGGACATCATTAGGTTCGCTTTTGTGGTTCGCTCTTGAGGTTCGCTTATACAGACATCAATTAGGTCCGCTTATACGAACATTATAGATCGGCTTATACGAACCTTGTAGATCCGCTTATACAGACATTGTAGATCCGCTTATTTGGACAATAACTGGTCCGCTCATTCAGACATTATCTGGTCCGCTTATCCGAACAATACCTGGTCCGCTTATTTGTCAGATACTATTTCGCTTATCTGTCAAGACTGAGTTCGCTCATAGGGACAGTGCTGATTTCACGTGAAACCTTTCATTGAATCATCTGTTTTTTATTAAAAAAATTGATAGACTCTATGTGCTTTGACTGAATACATTCAAACGGTCCAATTAAAATCAATTGTCTGCCATCTTAAATCGAATTGCATGTGAAACAATAAAGGGCGGCCCAATTAGCTGAATGTTGTGCATGTGATCTGAAGTCATTTGTGGCCCAATGAGAATATAATATGCATTAAATCTTGTCAGCCCATTTTTAGTGAAGGTCCAATGAGAATCAATTGATCATATAACTTGTCGGCCATTTCTTTTTGAAAGTCACAAGTAATTGAACGGCCCAATTACATTCTTTAATTGTTCAAAAGGCCCAATCAGATTTTTTTTACACTTGAAATGGGCGGCTAGTGGTTTATTTGGTTCAATCAGAGTAAAGTGTGTCTTATTTTGCTCAAGTATACATTGTGTGCTATTTCACTTGTGTGTCACTGTTTGTCAAAATTTCGAAAATTTTTCTAAGTGATTGTTGATTTTTGTAGGTACATTCATGATGGATGATATTTTCTTGAATCCGTTCAGTAACATGTACGCGTTCGCTGGAGATTCCAGAAACAATGATACTTCGTCAAGCAATGTGAATGAGAATCCTCCAAAAGAGAAGAAAAAGGAAGCTTGGGAATCAGAAAGTGCCTTCGGAACGTTCAATAAACCTCCAAAGCTAATGGCTATTGAGGAATACAGTCGGTGGTCAAGAAAGTTTGAAGACTGGTTGATGGCATTCGCATTTCCCAGCTGGAAAAGTCTGAAAAACGGTTATGCCAATGGAAACAAAAATGGTGAAACTTTAAGAGCAGCTGAGGAGATTGATTCGTTTGTAGCTGAACAAAAGTGTGTGGCACTGTTATTTCAATCCGTCCGAGAAGACATAATTTCATTGATCGATTATTCAAATGCAAAAGATCTTTGGGCAAAGTTAGAAAAGAAATGTTTAGGAAGTACTGAAATCGTGAAAAATAAAAATAAACTTCTTAGAAAAGAGTTTGATATGTTTGGATGTTTAAAGAATGAATCAGTATCAAAAATGATCGAGAGGTTTGGGCATCTAAAGCTGGAATTAGAGAGACATGGAATTAAATATTCTGATGATGAGCAAGTAGAAAAGTTGTTTGATTCGTTACCAGACGAGATGGAGTGGAGATATTATGCTCTCATGCTAAAGAACAATATCTTGTCGAAAGATCTTACTCCAGATGTGCTAATTGAGAAACTCGAGAGTCACGAGTTGGAACTGAAGAAGACATACAAACTCAATCACTCATCTTACTAGCAGAATTTGGATTTGTATTATCCAAAGAGCATGATGCCAAAAGCAACTTCTCCCAAGACTGCGTTTTCTGCTGAGAATGTGTCCACAGCAAGCAAAGAAAGTCAAAGTGGTCAAAGCAATGGAAGTCACAGTGGTTATCACAGTGGATCTTCATCATCTGCAAGTCATTCTGATGCAAAGAATCGTTTTCAATGCAACATTGCAATAGACTTGAAGAATGCTCAGAATTTTGATGAGGAGTCGGCCAAACAGCAGATGATCTTCCTAGCATCGGTGTTGGAATCGTATGAAGGGTTAGTAGCTGGGAAGATAGGCAACACCAATCTGACGAAAGAAGATTATGATCAGATTGATCCTGAGGAAATGGAGCTGATCGATATTCGTTGGGCTATGGCCAGTGCTGTTCGTCGAGCACAGCGTTTCATGGAAATTACCGGCAGGAAGACAATTGGTGGTGCATCTACCAAGCTGGGGTTCGATAAGTCCAAGGCTACATGCTTCAAGTGTAAGCAGAAAGGTCATTTCAAACGAGAATGCAGAAATGCTTATGCTGATGAGTCGGAGAACCCTTTCAGAGATGATTACTACAAGAAGGCAATTTATCATCAGAATAAATCCGAGCAGCCTAGATTGAAGCAGGTTGAATACAACAGAGAGAAATCTAGAGCTCTTACGGTGATTTATGATGATGAAGGGTATGATTGGAGTCAAGAGGTTCTACCAGAAGAAGATGCGGTTGGTTACGCATTCATGGCGAAAATGATGATGAAGCAGGTCCTAGTAATGCTGGTAAACATGATGATGTCCAACAGAATGAAGTTGCTCAGGATAATCAGTCGGTTCAGAATGATAATCAAGAAACTGAAAACATGCCAGTCTTTGATCATGGAGATTCAGATTCTGAGGGGGAGCAAATTCAGATTTCAAGTCAAACAAACCAAGTTGGTGAACAAGATGCAGAGCAGAATGTTACTAATCTGGAGGGAAATGTAGATGTTCCAAGCGAAGTGATGCCACGAACTT
>JARYGA010028144.1:0-43568 GCA_030545235.1 Helianthus tuberosus | reverse complement strand
CAAAAGAGTTGAAAGAACGTTGAGAAACCTTCTTTCAATCCTTTTATCCATGAAGAAGTGTAAATCTATGCGAAAATAGTGTTGAATCATGTGGAAATCATGTAGATCCGAGTTGTTCTTGGTGGAATAATGCCAAAGCTTGAAGTTCATAAGAACTCCATGATGACATCATCCTAAAGCACCTAACATCCGCTAATTTCACGGTTAAAATTTAAGATTTAAAGATGAAAACGATGAAGAAGTGTGTGTAGATCATAGAAGTACAAGATTTGAGTTAGAAACTTAGAAGAATCGCGAGAAATCGAGAGAAAAGTGGGTTGGAACGCTGGTCGAACGAGAGGGAGCTGTCACATCACTGTTTGTGATGTGACAGGGGTATTTATAGGGTTTCCATAAGAGGAATGGGAGCACTATCCACGGATCGGATGACAATCCGATCGGATGGCCATCCGATTGGATGGCCATTCGATCGAAAGGTCATTCGATCGAAGTGGCTTGGCGAGTTAAGTTTCGACGTTTTGTTTCGTGTGTTGAGCGTTGCGATGCGTTTTGAGTAAGCGATGCGATAGTATTGCCCATTAGTTACACAGTTAACCTAACTACTATATCTAACATACAATCAACATAATTAACTTGCGTTTAGCGTTTGCGATGAGATTACGATGAGATTACGTTGCGATAGAGTTACGATTGCGATTAAACACCCCAACATAAACATAACATGCATAAGTAACGCATAATAGCACACACACGTAAAACCATATCCATAACCTATACTCCGGGTTGCGATGTGATAGCGATGCGATTAGCGTGAAGTCGGTTAGTGAGTAACATGCGATTAAATGGCGATTTATTAACATGTACTCCACATAATACAACTAAGGCGATTTAAAATAGAATTTGGTTACAAGTCAAGAAGTACAATTCCGCAGTTAAGCAAGGAGTAACATATCACTATTAGCAATCTTCTCTTCCTTTGACTTTGACGTGTACTTTGACTTTCAAAATGCGGGTTGTTACAGCCTCCCCTACTTTAGGAAATTTTGTCCCGAAATTTATTAAGCATGCATAACTAAAAGTTGCGGATACTTCTCCTTCATGTCACTTTCGAGTTCCCAGGTGAACTCGGCGCCACATTTTCCTTCCCAGCGAACCTTCACAATGGGAATGCATGAGCGTCGAAGTACCTTGGTTTCTCGGCCCATGATCTCGACAGGCTTTTCCACGAAGTGTAATGTTTCATCCACTTGTAGATCCTCAAGAGGGACATGTAATTCCTGGACGGCTAGACTCCTTTTGAGGTTTGAAACGTGGAAAGTCGGGTGGACGTTACTCAGTTCCTCCGGTAGTTCGAGTCTGTAGGCCACTTTGCCAATCCTTTCCAGAATTTTAAAGGGCCCAACATATCGAGGCGCGAGCTTTCCTTTTTTGCCGAATCCGATCACCCCCTTCCAAGGTGCAACCTTTAGGAGTACGTGAACGCCAACGTCAAATTCAAGGGGCTTGCGGCGTCTATCGGCGTAACTTTTCTGACGACTCCGAGATTTCAACAGATTGTCTCGAATTTGGTGGATTTGGTCAGTCGTCTCTTGAAACAGCTCATGTCCGGTAATCTGCACGTCTCCGATCTCGTGTCATACAATAGGCGATCGACATTTTCTTCTGTATAATGCCTCAAATGGTGCCATTTGGATGCTAGAGTGATAACTGTTATTGTACGAGAATTCAACTAAAGGTAAATGCGTGTCCTAATTACCACCAAAATCTGTAACACACGAGCGAAGCATTTCTTCGAGGGTACGAATCGTGCGTTCAGTCTGACCGTCGGTCTAGGGATAGAAAGCGGTACTAAGATTGAGAGTAGTACCGAGAGCAGATCGAAACGTTTCCCAAAGATGCGAAGTAAATCGACCATCGCGGTCAGAGATGATGTCACGAGGTGTCCCGTGTCGACAAATAACCTCGTCGGTGTAGATTAGTGATAATCGTTCTACCTTATAGTCTTCCCGTATCGGTAGGAAGTGAGCGGTTTTGGTGAGATGGTCAACGATAACCCAGATGCTATCGTGACCTGATGGTGTGCGCGAAAGTTTCGTTATGAAGTCCATAGCTATACTCTCCCATTTCCACATAGGGATCTCGGGCTGTACGAGTAAGCCAGAGGGCCTTTGATGCTCAGCCTTGACTTTTGAACAAGTCAGGCATTTCGAAACATAGATAGCGATATCCTTCTTCTTGCTCGACCACCAGTACTTGTAGCGCATGTCCTGGTACATCTTGTCGGCATCGGGATGAATGGAATACCGAGATTTGTGAGCTTCGTCTAGCAGAATTTGTCGTAAGTTGGTGCGCTTGGGAATCCAAATTCGGTCTAGATAGTGAAAGATACCATTCTATTTATTCTCGAGTTGAGTACCGTCGTTAAGAATCCTTTCCTTCTTTAGAGTTCATTCAGTAAAACAAACATGTTGAGCGTCGCGTATAAGAGTTTCAAGATGGTGTTGGGCTTGGATATTACGAATGCTATGTAAATAGCTTCGTCGGCTGAGAGCATCAGCGATGACGTTTGCTTTGCCTGGATGGTAGCGAATCTCACAGTCTTAATCGTTGAGGAGTTCTACCCACCGGCGTTGGCGCATATTCAGCTCCTTCTGGCTAAAGATGTGTTGTAGGCTCTTATGGTCGGTGAAGACCGTACACTTGATACCGTACATGTAGTGTCGCCAAATCTTTAGCGCAAAAACAACTGCACCAAGCTCGAGGTCGTGAGTGGTATAGTTCTTCTCGTGGATCTTGAGCAGACGAGATGCGTAAGCGATAACCTTATCTCGTTGCATAAGGACACAACCAAGACCAAGGTTAGAGGCATCGCAGTAGACTACGAAGTCGTCATTTCCGTCGGGTAGCGAGAGCACGTGAGCGTTACAAAGCATTGCTTTAAGCGTTTGAAAGGCCTCCTCTTACTTGGTTCCCTAAACAAAAGGTTTGTCCTTGTGCGTGAGAGTAGTAAGCGGTACAACGGTCTTAGAGAATCCTTCGATAAATCGGCGATGAGAGCCCACTAGTCCGAGAAAAGAACGGACTTCGGACGGGTTCTTGGATGTAACCCAGCTCTTGACTGCTTCAATCTTTGCAGGATCGACATGAATACCTTGACTATTGACAATGTGACCCAAGAATTGGATCTCCTCCAGCCAGAATTCACACTTGGAGAACTTAGCATAGAGACGGTTTCCCTGGAGTAACTCAAGAACCAAACGGAGAAGTTGCATGTGTTCGGTTTTTGACTTGGAATAGATCAGGATATCATCGATAAAGACGATGACGAAGTGGTCAAGAAAGGGTTTGCACACGCGATTCATTAGATCCATGAAAACTGTGGGAGCGTTGGTCAAACCAAAAGGCATAACAACAAACTCGAAATGACCATAGCGGGTTCGAAAAGCGGTTTTGGGTATATCTTCCTCTTGAATGCGTAGCTGGTGATAGCTTGAGCGTAAATCGATCTTCAAGAAACACGTAGCACCTTGTAGCTGATCAAACAAGGAGAGGTGCTAGGGCGAATAAAGCCTTTATCAAGTAGTCCTTGTAGCCGATGCACATCCGGAATGATTCGTCCTTGTTTTTGACGAAAAGGACAGGCGTGCCCCAAGGAGAGGTGCTAGGGCGAATAAAGCCTTTATCAAGTAGTCCCTGGAGTTGACTCGAGAGTTCGTGCATTTCGGAGGGAGCAAGGCGATAAGGCGCTCTAGCAATAGAATTTGCTCCAAGAATGAGGTCGATTCAGAAATCGATATCACGAGTGGGAGGTAGACCAGGTAAATCATCAGGAAATACAGTAAGAAAATCACGAACAACAGGTACCTCTTCCAGCGTCTTCCCTTTCTTTTCCTTCTCCGCTACTACGATGTGTTCCAAGAAAGTTTCGTATTCCTTACGGAGATACTTTCTAGCTTGGACACACGACATGAGTTGTAATTTCTTTGCTATTTCTCCATAAACACACAATTAATCACCATTTGCGAGCGAGAAACGAATCATCTTATCGAAACAGACAATCTCAGCATGATTTTCCCAAAGGAAATCCATACCTACTATGACATCGAAGCTACGGAGTTGCATCGGAATCAGATTATCGGGAAAATGTGACCGTTGAGATCGAGGGTACAGTCACGTAGAATGGAACCAACGGTGATGATTCTTCTAGTGGCAACTTCTACATCGAAGGTTGATGGGAGGTTAACACGTTTATGATTTAGGAGCCTTTCGAATTCGAACGATACAAAACAGTTATTGGCTCCAGTATCAAGCAAACACGAAGCATATATACCATTTACGAGAAACATACCATTAACAATGTTGTTGTCTGCCTGAGCCTGGCGGGCGTTGATGTTGAAGACTCACCCATGGGCTACTTGCTACGCTGGCTGCTGCTGCTATTGCGGTGCTGGCTGCTGCTGCTGTAGCTGTGGTTCTTGCTTCACCACTCTGTTTGGGTAGACGTTTGCGAAATGGTTGGGATCACCACACGCAAAACAGGCTCTTGCATGAGCAGCGGGAGGAGGAGCTGCTTGCTGTCGTTGCGGAGCTGGTAGGGCAGGAGCTTGAGCTGGTGCTGGAGCTGGAGCTTGGCGGTGACCGGTACGGCAGTTAGCGATGAAGTGGCTGTATAGGTTGCAATGAACACAGAACCGGTATGCGATACCAACCAGGTGATGATAAGTACAAATAGGGCAGAGCGGATGTGGGCCAGAGTATGCATGCTTTGCTGGCTGTGCATTGGCCACAGGTGCCGCTACTTAGCATTGTTGAGGTTGCGGTTGCGGTTGGGCAGGTACGGCTTGAAATGGTGCGGCCGTAACTGCGCAGTTCTTGTTGCTGGAGCTGCTGTTCTTTCTCTTGCGACGTGAGAGCTTTGAAGATTGCGGTGCGGCGGTAGTTTCAGCGGTGGGAGCAGCGGTGACTTGATGAAGACTCTTGGTGGCTTTATCGAAATAACCAGCCCTGACTCGCTTATCGTTGATCTCAGCAGCGAGCATGTAGGTTTCCTCAATAGTTGTCGTTTTGGCAGCCTTCACAAAGTCTGCAACACAATCCGGAAGAGCACGGATGTATTTCTTGATCGTCTCGGGGGTAGTAACTTGGCCTGGATAGATGAGACTCAGCTGCTTGAAGCAAGCAGTTAAACCAGCATTATCTCCACCATCCTGCTTGATATGCCAGAACTCATCCCCCAACTTTTGGAGCTCGTGGGGAGGGCAGAACTCTCGCATCATGATGTCCTTCAACTCATCCCACGTCAACCCATAAGCTGCATCATTCCCTCGTTTGTTTCTCTCGGGGTCCACCAATCTAAAGCGCGGGATTGGAATACACCGGTAGCGTTAACAATGCGAAAGTTTTCTGGACAGCCACTCTGGCGTAGGGTGACTTCGATTGAATCAAACCATTGAAACATGGCGGTAGGCCCATCTTCGCCGGTAAACTCTTTCGGGCCGCAGGCTTTGAACTGCTTGAAGCTAAAAGCCGCTTTAGGAAAATCTGTCCTGGATTCTTCTGACGATTTGCTAGCGTTTTCGTTCAGCGCGCTAACAATCTGCGGAATGACTTTCGCCATTTGCTTCGCGACGAGAGAAGCGATTCTCTTGTGAGCGTGGTTTCGGCGTGCAGCGCGGGAGTGATGCGTTCCAAATGACGACATTGTCTTCAATAGACATCGCCATAGGACCCAAACACGATTTTCGATTAACCCTAGTATAGTCTAGCGATTTCACTAAAAGCCCTTAAAGCACAGGAACACATCAATCACATAATCACGTAGGCATATAATCCACAGAAGCACATAAGGCATATAGAGCACATAATTCATGAGGACACACTATATTTTGCACGTATTCACCTTCCTATATTGCACATATTCACCTATCTTTCACAACGGCGTAAGCGATCGAGAGTTGCGAGTGCGAAGTTGCGAGTAACGATTGCGAATAACACAAGTGATTTGTTAACGTTGTGTAGTGAGTTGGGTGTGTGTGTTTGGAGGAGCGAAAAGCGTGAAACCAAAATCACCAGTACCACCGTACTGTTTATCTCAAAACGCTAACAAATAAGAACATAAAAACGCATAAAATTTCACATAAAATTGAGACATTTCTCAGAGTTAGCGGCGGCGAAATCCAGAATCAAAACAAAATCGAGAATAGATTGTCTGCGGCTATTAGACGTTGACTATCCAAAGTGATTCGACTATTCACAAGGACTTTGAGTACACACTTTGGCCTTCTTGATTGTGTTCTCGCCTCAATCTGGGCGATCGGCACGTATCCTTCCAGTTTCAGCGTGACTTCAAGCCATTAGAGTCCGTCGAGACCTTGGTGAGAGTTTTGCAAAACCAAATTATAGAGCAGAATAGGTCACCAAGGTTTGGGTTTCACCCCTAACTTAACGACTCCTTTCCTGCTTGTGTGATAGAATCACGTGTTAGATAGAGAGAATCTGAGTCGAAGTATGGATTTCACTCCTGGTTCAACGCAAATTCTTGTGTTTGTAGTAAAAAGTCGTGTCGAGCAAGCGATCTAGTCGAGAGTTTCCGGTTTCCACACCTAATCTCGACCAAATCACTTTGCTTATGCGAGAAGTTTGAAAACTGTGTGAGTTGCCAGCCTTAGGAAAGGCTGATCTGGCGCGAAGCGGTAGTATGAGATGTCCGCGCGAGTGTGTAGTGTTTAGCGAGTTCGAACGAGAATAGCAAGTAAACCTGTACAAAACCCCTGCCGGGTTGCACAAGTTGGTCTGTTGGTTATTAGACTATAGACTAGGTCGTTTCTAAGACATCGACCCGGACTAGGTCTAGTTTGGCCTAATTCCCTATAGTTATGGCGCTGATACCAATCAATCACACCCCAACCGATGGCGGAAACACCAGGGCGCGGCACTGAGTGAAACATATTGTCCAGGAGAAATCCATAACGACTAAATTACCAGATATTTAATATTATGTCCTATACCATAACATACAACAGTAAAAGAATTATTACAGACCAAGTATCTCAAAGACAAATAAAACTGTTCCGACAACTCAGATTTAAATTGCTTGTTTGTTTCTAGACTCTCCTACTTGATTCCACAAAAGCAAGAGCACAACATCATAAGCCTTCAAACACCTGTCACATACGTTAAAATAGAGGTCAATACACATAGTGTAAAGGTGAGCATACAAGTTTATCAGTAATAATAGAGTTCGAAAGCGTTTATGCATAACCAACATTTAACATGTATAATGTTAAGTTAGTAGGTTATCGACAATGAAATATGCACAGAAGTGACTATGAGTTGTAGAGTGCGCAACACATATCACCACTGTGACATGTGAAGAAATACCCTTAGCAACCCCCGTCAACGACAGTTGCTGAGTCCAAACTATAGTACTATCGTTGCTAAGGTGTCAGGCAACAATCACTGTGTAAACATAACATACAAGCATTCATCGAGTAAGACGTATAACATGCGGGAGTGGTTACCGTATAAAAGTGTTTGCGTTGTGTGATCCATGTGATTTAGTATAAGGAACGTATGTAACACCCAAAAGTGCTTAAAGCAAAAAGGGACCGAGTATACTTACAGCGATGGTAGTTAATGGATTGAAGGGAGAGCTAGAGTGTTAGCCTGATCAGAAGGATAGCGTAAGTGATAAGCGGCACATAAAACGATGCGAAGTGAAACAAATGACGAAAGGTCATCCGATCGGTTGGCAATCCGAACGGATGGTCATCCGTTCGGATGGCCATTCGGTCGGATTGACACTCGTTTGGGATTGATGTGTTTGTGTATGATGGCTTTGAAGTTTTCGTTGTAGCATTTTGAAAACAGAGAATTATCTCTACTTTTCAGGTCGTCCGGTTGAATGGTCGTTCGATCGGATGTTGATCCGTCGGTTAGACATTTCTCAGAGAACAAGTTCACAGCTGGATTTGTCGCTCGATCGGATGGTCTCCCAATCGGATGGCAATCCGTTGGAAACTAATGATCTTTGAAAATTTATGGAAAATGTCAAATGTGGATTCCAAGTGCAATCCGATCGGATTGTTGTTCGATCGGATGGCAGTCCGATCAGACGACAATCCGTCCCAACGATCTGATCGTTTTGAACTTGGATGTTTAGAAAGTTTTACGGCTTGATCGAGACGGTATGACCACGTATTGAACAATAGGAACCCCATCAGACCTAGGTTAGCCGATAGAACGGGAATCAACCCAATCCGAGTCAGTTAACTGTTCGTGCCGGATGTTCATGTTCAACCGAGATCGGTGGTCTCATTGATAGGAATCAGATCTTGGACCGGTACTTCACTAGAAACGAGTAGAAGACCTGGAATAGCTCCGATTCTATCAGTTTTGAGTGCATTAAGTGTAAAAGAGTTGAAAGAAAGTTGAGAAACCTTCTTTCAATCCTTTTATCCATGAAGAAGTGTAAATCTATGCGAAAATAGTGTTGAATCATGTGGAAATCATGTAGAACCAAGTTGTTCCTGATGGAATAATGCCAAAGTTTGAAGTTCATAAGAACTCCATGATGACATCATCCTAAAGCAACTCAAATCCGTTGATTTCACGGTTAAAAGTTAAGATTTAAAGATGAAAATGATGAAGAAGTGTGTGTAGATCATAGAAGTACAAGATTTTACTTAGAAACTTACAAGAATCGCGAGAAATCGAGAGAAAAGTGGGCTGGAACGCTGGTCGAACGAGAGGGAGCTGTCACATCTCTGTTTGTGATGTGACAGGGGTATTTATAGGGTTTCCATAAGAGGAAAGGGAGCACTGGCCACGGATCGGATGACAATCCGATATCCGATCGAATGTTCATTCGATCGGAGTGGCTTGGCGAGTTAAGTTTCGACGTTTCGTTTCGTGCATTGAGCGTTGCGATGTGTTTCGAGTAAGCGATGCGATAGTATTACCCATTAGTTACACAATTAACCTAACTACTATATCTAACATACAATCAACATAATTAACTTGCGTTTAGTGTTTGCGATGAGATTGCTTTGCGATAGAGTTGCGATTGCGATTAAACACCTCAACATAAACATAACATGCACAAGTAACGCATAATAGCACACACATGTAAAACCATATCCATAACCTATACTTCGGGTTGCGATGTGATAGCGATACGATTAGCGTTAAGTCGATTAGCGATTAACATGCGATTAAATGGCGATTTTTTAACATGTACTCCACATGTTACAACTAAGGCGATTTAAAATAGAATTTGGTTACAAGTCAAGAAGTACAATTCCATATTAGCAATCTTCTCTTTCTTTGACTTTGACTTGTACTTTGACTTTCAAAATGCGTGTTGTTACACTCGTGTATTTTGAAAAACATGTTTAGTGATCTTGCAAAAGGTGTTGATATATTTGAAGATAAATCGGAGGAGGATTTTGAGCAAGAATACCTAGATAAGTTTTATGAAAATAGAGAAGTGGAAAACGGTTTTCTTGATGAGAAATTAAACTTGCAAGAATACGTTGAGGAGCTCTTCGAGAAGGAGTTTGAAATTGAGAGGCAAAGGCAAAGAGAGAAGCATGGAGAAGGCATGTTTACTTAAAAGGTTTGGATTGGTGAAAAACCCGTTAGAATATCACAATGTGTTACAAGAGAAAGCAGTGTTAATTTCACAAGACGAGGAAGAAGTGATATAGAATGATCTAATCATCAAGAAATGCCTAGACTTGACCGATTTGATCATGTTGAATGAAGAATTAATTAGCCATGAGTTATTCTATGAAGTGAGTTTCGAAGAAGTGGTAAATTGGTTTGTGCCATGTTTCCTTGGCATTTGCAAAAGCGCCGAAATGCCTCCAACGTTACTGAATGGGAAGCCCATAAACTTGATTACACTCTATCAAGTCATGAATGATTATGGTGGTTGCAAGAAGGTGATAGAAGATGACGTACATGGAACAAGATTGCGTTGCAATGTGGCTTTGATTGTGTAGATGCTCAAGAAGTAAAGATCGCGTATGCAAGGTATGTTGAATTATTAGAATGGTAATTTGATATGATGAAGATCAAACGCAAGGAAAATAAAAACAATGGAAGTGAAGAGCGTGAAGCGGGTCCAAGCAAAGCAAAAGATGATGAAGGTGTGAAGATAGAAGAAAACGAAGAGGAACCGGACTTGGTGATAATCCTAGAAGTCACCGGTAAGAAAGACGAGTAGCACGCACGAAGAACAACTACGGATGCTCTGATTAAGAGGGAGATTGATGATTGATAATCATCATCCTAGTTCGAGTAAAGCCCAAGTCGCAAGACATGTTTTACTTTTTCAGTTATTTTAGTTTAATGGCTCGAACAACTGTTATGTTTTTATTTATTTTGGGCGTAGGCCAACAAGTCGCATGGGTCGAAAATTATCCAGAGTCCGTTAGGTTTAGTTTGTTTAGTTTCGGCTTAATTTGAAACGGTGTGTGTGTATGGATATACCGTACAAACGGTTATCATGGGATCGACATACCGATTCGCAATCGACGTCTCCCTCCAACACACAACGTTTCATCAAGTATTTACAAGGTTTCAACTTTCAGTTCTTGTATGCAAGTTATGATTGTTCTGTTTCAATATATCGAAGATATAGAAAATCTGTTTGGTTATTCAGTTAGTTTATCCAGTTTCATTCGGTTTCTTTTATCAAGTTTATTCGATTATGTATTGGTGTGAGATGAGTTGTGATTTTGTGGATGATTGTTATCATCCTTCTACTCCGAAATCTTGGACCTGGGAATCCTATGACAATGATACCAACATTTTTCTTTTTTCCTCTTCATATTACTCCAGTTGTGTCATGTACGTTTTTTGTTTGTCGATAAAGACATTTTAGGGACGAAATGGAAGAATGATTTCAAGAAAGCACACAATCAGTGTCGGACATTGAAGGTATGGGTGCCAAAGAAAACCGTGTTCACTGAATTCGTAAATGTCAACGACAATGGTGAACTGAAAGGAGGATTCTCCATAGCTATATTCTGCTTAGTGTTACAAGAAGTACCTTTCAGGATTCAACCTGTTTTTGTACCATTTGTGGATGAAATGGGCAGAAGCAGGGATTCCTATGATGAGCTTGTTCAAAAAATTGAAAACAAGGTATGCCAAATTTTTAAACTTTATTATATATTAAGTTGTCTAATTAATTTGAATGATAATTTTTTTTAAAGCGGACTTGAAATTTCTACAAAGGCAAAAGCACATCACCTCATCTACTTAGATTACTTGGTTCGTTCTTTTCTTTTTGTAACTAGCTAGTTTCGTGTAATTGATAACACACAACATTAATTAATAATATTAATATGGGTTGAGAAAACATATATATAACTTGAGTATCATCTTGTTGACTTTGGTTAATAATTTTATCTCACCTTTTTATCCTTCAGAATTGCGAAGCTGTGGCTGGAGACATTACTATCACAGCAAACCGAACAGAATATGTTGATTTTACAGTACCATATATGAGTTCTGAAATATACATGCTTGTTCCGGCTGCACATAAATGGAACCAAAGCCTGGTGACTTTGTTGAGACCTTTTTCGCCGAGACTTTGGTTCACAATAATTGGTGCTTCTTTATTTATTGGGATAGCTATTGGGATTCTAGAATACCGTGTAGGCAACCCTGAATTTAACGTTCCTTTCTATCAAAAACTAGTTATGATTATTTGGTTTCCTCTTTCGACACTTTTCTTCGATGAAGGTACATGAATTATTAGTATACCTCTAATTTTAGCCTTTATCATGTATTGCCATATTATTTTACTAATTCAAATGAAGGCTTTTAATTGAAGAATGATGTTTCTCATGATTTGTTTTAGGAAGAATACAAAACAGGTGCTCTAAAATTGTGCTTGTCATATGGCTAACCACAATCTTCATAGTAATACAGATCTTCACAGCATGCTTATCCTCATGGTTGGTTGTAAACCAACTGCAACCAAAAGTGCCAAAACAGTACCATGTAGTTGGATATCAAACTGGTTCTTGTGTTGCAGATTTTGCAAATGATCGGGCGCAGTGTCCCTCAACCATAGATAGGCTACAACCATTATCAAGCATGGATGATTATAAGAATGTTTTGGATAAGGGCATGGTAGATGCCATATTTGATGAGCTTCCTTTTGTGGACCTATTTATAGCCAAGTATGGAGATAATTACATGAAGGTTGGACCACTGGCTGCAGAACCTGGATTAGGATTTGTGAGTCTCTCACACACGCACTATTCCCTCTTCTATGTTTTATTTCTTTGGTGGCTGGATGAGTCTAAGACATGCTAAAGAAATTAGTCAAGCGATAAGTTTAAGTGGTGATTATCTTGCGTGTACTATGGACATATAGTCACATGATACATGACACGCTGACACACAACATCCTTCTCTTTTGTTGACTGTGTTTGAACCTTTTTTATATCATGTACCGAAAAATTACATGACTCAATGTGTTCAATTGTCTCAGGCTTTCTCTCGTGGATCTCCTTTACAACCAGATTTTTCACGGGCAGTTGTAAAAGTAATTGGAAGTCCAGATATGACGCAAGCGAAAAAAGAGTATCTCGGAATTCAAACTCCTCTTCCAGCACAAGCACAACCAGCTGATTCCTTCCCGCAAAGTCTTGACGTTCATAGTTTCTTTTTACTCTTCCTATTTATGGGTCTTGCAACTATAATGGTTATTATTTACTCAGAAATCTATCTCATGCGTACAACGGCACCAATCTTCCCAGTGATATCAAGACAAGTTGTTGAAATGAGCAGTAGCGATCAATAAGCTGTGCTTAATATGCAATATTTCAGCTTACATGGTTAACATGCTTCTATATTCGAAGCATAAATATTCTGTTTGTGTGTGTTAGTGTATAGAGGCATGCATGTTATGTATATTTATATTTCATTTTGGAGTGGTACATGTGGAACTTCACACTCTATATATAGTATAATACTCGAGCACAAATCTATTAGGATCTAGGATATTACATAGTGGGCTCTCCCCTCCAAAACCCCAAAACCATGGGCCGGCGGTGGACACAAAGGACGGGTTATAATTCTTAAAAAATCAAAACAATTAAATAAAAAAGACATTAGTACTAATTAAATAAATAATATTACATAAAGTTTAATGAAATACTAAAAATAATAAAAACATAATTATATAACCCTACAAAAAGTAACTTGAGGTATTTTAGACTAACTTAATAGTTGTATCTCTCCACATCACACTCTTAAATAATACCCTTGCATTAATAAATAATATCCTTGTATTAATAAACACATACCATATATTAAACACATGTTATGCCAACTAACAACCCAAACCAACATGTCCCAATATACACACCCCTTTAATAAATTATACCCTTATACAATTTGCAACTTGGGTTATATCCTAATTGTTTAATAAAGGCACACCCTTTAGTTCATTTTACTCACACCCTTTCATTTATACATAATAAACAACAACTTAGGATGTATCTCTTCATTATATTATATTATATATATAATACTAAAAACAACATGTACCCTTTTGTTTAACACACACACATGTGTGATTAACACATACCCCTTTGTTTAGCACATAAACTACTTTAATTAAAACATACCCTTTTATTTAACACATATACTCCTTTATTTAACACACATATCCTTTCCTTTTAATTGATCTTTTGTTTAACACAACCCTTCTTTCTAATTGATATAACCAAGCTTTCGTCCCACAAAAAGCAACTTCATTCTGAACCATTACAATGTTTCACAAAGTGGTATACCACCATTCGGTAACTTATATATATAATATAAGAAATGCATCTCTTTAAATTCTGTCATTAGAACTTTCCCTTTCTGATATTATTATTGAAAGCATCCATGAACAAATCGGAAGTTCCCACAAAAATGGTAATTGCCTCCAGAAGCCCTCCCTCACTTGAATCTCATGTTTACAAACCGTCTGTTTGTTTGCATTTTTTTCATTCACAACCTGATAATTGTATTTGCATAATCTCTCTATCCATAACGTCATGATCCCCTATTTTGCAATTCATTTTCTAATACAAATTCCAAATAAAAACAACGATACGTACATGTATATTCATACTCGAACACCATCATCAATATATTATAAAGGATCAACTGATTATAACCCATAACCGTTTTAAAAACCAAATCGAAGACAACCGATTCTGTGGAAGATTTCTATATTTAAAGTATGAACGGTGAAACGCCGGAAAACACCAACTAGCGTTTAAAATCTGAATCCCTCGGATACGCACTGATACTCTAATAATAATCGAATACAAGAAGATTGTTGTTCAAAATAAAAATCCAAATTACTAATTCTCTGTGTTTGTTTGGAACTCACCGAAAGAAATAAAAAAACATAAAAATCACCTTTCTGTTTTGGGTTCCTTTCATAAACAATAATAAAAAAAAACTTTTGTTTCAAAATAGTACAATGATCCGCAAGAATCATGAACAACAGATCTGATCCTCAAATTTTGAATAAAACCTTATTTTTTTTCAGACGTGTTCGATTTTAAAGAAAACTTGATTTATATACACATCTGACTAAAACTTTCTTTAATAGATTCAAGTTATAATATTAAATTAATAATCAAAATCCCGCCGCAACGCGCGGGATAACGTCAACTCGTTAGAATACATTAATAAACCATGTATTCAAACTAAGACTTTATTTTCCCATGATTTTTTTTCATTTTCTCGTACATTTGCCTTCGGGTTCGGCAAGGTGGAAGATGTTCTTAATGAGAAATTTCAAATCATCAATTTTTCTTGAAAAGGCGCAGGAATACTTCTTTTTTCCTTGAGTTTTTCTTGTTGAATATTATTGAAAATACTAATCTCTTCTGGGTGGAAGGTTCGCTTCAACTTTGACGTTATCGTCGCTTAAGTTTAGACCAATCTCGTTATGAGCATCTGAATGAGTAGAGGATCTTTTTTTCGTACGATTCGGTCTCAAGCGATACTTTCGTCCATTTACTATGGTAACGCGCCACTTTCCAACAATATATAAATTTGAACGAGTGTCTCATTTTATCATTATCACTACGCCAAATATGACCTATGGCCACACTTTTTCAAAAACCGTCATGCCACACTTTCAAATAAATGTGTGGCTAAAGGTCACTAATGACATTTCAAAATCTTCTAGCCTACATTTAGCCACATATTTTATTATTAATGTGACTATTGTATAACAACTCAAAACATTTAGCCACACTTTAAAAAAAATGTGACAGTTACTTGCCAGTCTAGCCACACCTCAAAAAGTGTGTCCAAATGTGACCTATTGCCACGATATTTGTTTGATTTTATAGTTCATGTGACAGAAAAAACATCTTTTAGAAACTTTTGGTCACACTTTTAATAACAAATGTGGCAATCACTAGCCACAATAGAAAAGTGTAGTCAAATGTTACTATATGCCACATTAGGTTTTTAAGTATGTGACGAAAGAATATTATTTACTAGCCACTTATAAGTTTTTTATGTGTGGCTGTTATAGATGGTGACCGCAGGAAAAACAAAAAACGTGACCGTAAGTTGTCTACCATCACACTTTAATTAAATATACTTTATGTGACCATCTTTACGTGCCCATCCTTTCGCTCCAGTACCTTCGTCTGCAACCAGTAACTCTACACTACAGTATATCATGAAGATGCTCTTCTCATATCCTCCAATTTTTAATAGAGCATGATCAACTTTATGATGTCATGTTAACTCTTAAATGGTTACGATGTATTTAATACTAGTTGTTTCGATAAGTTTTACACATAACTTGTAATTTATATTTCTTTTACAAACAAAAATTCTATGATGTCGATTACATTTATAAATCTATATTGTAAAGAATTTAGAAATATTTTTCCTCTTAAAATAATTTCATAGCCAAAAGTTTCCCTCCCAACCCAATCCCGCTCCCAATTTCAACTTTCCCCTAAATGTTTTCTCTAATATTACAAATCAAAACCCTCGATCCACATCGCTAATCCAAAAAAAAATTCTTTAAATATTTTTCTCCGACCACCATCGTTCCCCTCCAAAACCCTAGGTTCGTCACCAATTCGTTGCTAAGGATCCTATGGCTTCTGATTCGTTGGGGGTGATACATCTAGGCCGCTGTTCTTGTTTTCCGTTAAACTTTGCAGCGATGGCGGATACATCAGACAAATTCAGAGACCCCGTTAGAATTAATGGAAGATGCTTCATTATTTGAGTGTTGATTTGATTGAATTTGTTGAAGTTGAGATTCGATAACCGCTATTTGAGCCTTGATATCTCGTTTCGAATCCTTCAACGACTGGAGTTCGTGGAGCAATCGGGGCGATTCGTGAGCTCATCTGTTGGATTCCACTGGTATCTACTTTCTATTCTTATTGACGATGATATTAAGAAGAGAAGCGAACGAAAGGGAAAATGTAAGTCTTTTCTAGGCTATAACCAATTACTGTCTTTTTTATATATAATTGATTTATAGTGTTTATATCATATCTTTTAATTTTCTTTTATTTGGTTTTTAATTAATTAAACCTTGGACCAATGAACCATCTATCACTGAAGATGAACTCAAGTTGATGTTAAAGGTTATTGAGTTTAGCGGGGCTATTGAGGAGGAAGAACAGGTAAATGATGTGGCATTTTCGACCCATTAACTTACAAATGTTGGTCTTGTTTGATGATTTTAATCACATATAGGTCAAATGGGTCTTAACAGATTGAAAATACAGAGTCTGTTTTATTGTGTACAATCTTTTTAGTTGATCTTATTCGAAGACTGAGATTATTATTATAGTTATAATTAACACGGAAGGTTATGCAGGATATGAATGAGAATGTGTTGGAAACTAACAACGACCATGTGAAAGAGGTTATGACCCCACTTGCAGATGTAGTTGCAGTTGATTGTAAAATGTAGTGCAACATTAGTTGATTTCCATCACTTATGGGTGACTCATAGTCATAATATTCTAGCCTATTCAAAGAGAGTGGGTTGACCAACAACTAAGTATGAATTTACGAAAAAAGACATTCTTCTTGGATTTACTCAAAAAGTTATGTATTACATTCATAGGGTGCTGGTATTTGAGCCATGAATTGACAATATCGTTGGTGTAGCTTATGCAATGGATTTGTTAGAACTTATTAAGAAAGTAAGATTCTGGTTATATTTAATTTGCTTTTTCATTTTTAAGTATACCTTTTTTACTTATAGTAAACAATTGTTGAATAATTGCAAGGCAATGCAATTTCACAATGAGGATTATGTATGGGCAATTTCAGAACATCCTCAAAATGGGTCCCATCAACCAGGTTTTATTTGAATATTATAATTTTAAAAAAGTCATGAGGATATGCATATTTGAGTAAAACTGTGCAGCTACATGTTTTAAGTTAATGCTTGTCTTTCATGCAGGTATTCTCGATCAGGATTTAGTTCAAAATTGATGCCTCAAGGCCGTGAAAAAGAAAGCGAAGTAAAGATCAAAAGATACATCACCATGATGGATTCAACGACCAATGAAGGTTATTTAAACTTAAAGGGCTGGCCGTCGGGTTAGGCTGTAACGGGTCATTTTTTTTACGGGTCAACACATGTTGGGCCATGTGAATCGAGTTGATTTACGCTGCAGAAACATACAAATCATATTAAAAAAAATCCAGTTCTTGATACATCCATGTATTGAAGTAATCAAAAGCCCTTTAACCTTGATCATGAATATTAGAGAAGAATACCATGGTTGTAACTCAACCTCCCCCAATCATGGTTTTTTTCAGGTTTACTTCCAACTGGTTCTTAATTTGTTAGAATCATTGATCCAAATCTCTAACGAAAGCCCTTTAACCTTGATCATGAATATTGTTTTTCGTCAGCTGAACCTCCAAGAGGATAAATCTCTCAGCAAAGCGAAGAAAAAAGGTTCATGAGACTGTTTCCGGGAACTGTACTTGAAGTGCCTCATGAACGTATCTCTGCTTTGCGTTGGGAGTCTGCTCTTAAGGTTATTGTTCATTATGTTATGGATTTTGTTATAATTTTGATAATTTTTTGAATTTTTTTTATTGTATTTATGTTAATTGGTAAACTGGAAATGGATATTGATGTAAATTTTGAAGATTTTAGGTCATTAGTTATGACGTGTGTATAGGTTTACCCTAGTTTTGAATAATTGAACTGAGACAGTAATAGTGGGGATGGATAATATTTGTGGTTCAAGTTTGATTTTTAAAACTCTGTTATGCAAATGTGAAGCATAGTTGTTGAAGGTGCAAGGCGCTTAAAAAGCGAGTTTTTTTTAAGCGAAACGTACAGTAAAATAGAATATCTAATGGTTTAGTCATGTTTTAGGCTTCTTTAAGGTGGTTTCAGTTGTTTTAGGTTGATTCAAGGCATGTATTCTATTCTTCACAAGTAAAGATGTACATATGAATTATGATTACTCTTCTTACATGTTATATGTGATTTTGGTATTTATATTTTGACATCTAAACAGATCGCAAAAATAGTATGAGGTCTTCTTCTCAGTAGCTAGGGATATAAAGCAACAATAAGGCTGAGGTATGTTGTTACTTATTAATAATGAAACTTGCTACACTTGACATGGCATATTATTGAAGGAAATTGTTCTTACTACTTTTTGCCAAACATTAAAATTATCTGTTCCTTTGAATAATGAAAGTTGCTATGCTTGACTTGGCAAATTATTAATAATGCAGAGGTAACCGAGATTCATTGTTAACAATCTTTGGCTAAGTTTGTAAGCTGGTTTTTCACCTGCATTTGTTTTATATGTATCAACTAAGGCGATCAATTGTATATTCATAATAAAGATTGCCCAGGTATGTCATTCTTTCTCATGTGCTCACTTTACACATAGGTATTGCCTATCATCATCAAGACAATTCATTTAATTACAATTTGGTTGTTTGTTTTTCCAGGTTCACATCACAACTTCAGTGTCTTAATGAAGTCACAAGTTGTACAAAGACTTTACCCATAACGCATCAGTTTTTTCTATTTTCAGTAAGACCCGTGTTTTGACTTCTTTTCATAGTTTCAACTTTTAATTATGTTCTCGTTTGATCATTGAAACTTCTGCTTTTTTAGTGATATCATTTGATCATACGGCATCAGAATTGGCCACTTGTTACAAATTTACTCCCACCACAACCAAAGCAAAGCAAGGTGGCCACTAACCCATGCATGCAAATTAACAGCACGTTCAAGTCTAAAAGCCGTGAGTATATATGGACTTGAAGAAAACATCCTAGAAACAGTTCTTAGTTTATGTGTATAGTTGTTTCACTTTGTTACTTTTGTACATGGGTTTTGATGATAAGTTTGTCTTTCATTAGTATTTAAACCGAAAACTTATGTATGGATTATGATTGTTAATATCATTTTTTTTCTCATGTTTACAGCAATTTTTATTTTACAAAAAAATAAAAATAAAATGGGTAATTACACAAAATTGGCCACATAAAAACACAATAAAAATGTGTGACTAAAGGTTATACAATAGTCACATTTAAAAACACAAAATTTTGTGCGACTATAAATAACCATTTGCCACACGATAGTCACTTTGTGTGACAAAATCATACCAAATGTCATGGGAAAAACAAATATATGTGACTAAAGGTTAGCCAATAGTAACACTTAAAATTATAAAATCTTGTGTGGCTATAAATAATAATTAGCCACACCATAGCCATTTGATTTCTTATTTGTGTGACAGAATGATACCAAACGTCATGGGAAAACAAGTTACGTGTGACCAAAGGTTATACAATAGCCACATTTAAAAATACAAAATTTCGTGTGGCTATAAATAACCATTAGCCAAACCATAGTCACTTTGTTTTTTGTTTGTGTGACAGAATGATAACAATTGTCATAGGAATAAAAAATATGTGTGACTAAAGGTTAGACATTAGCCACACTTAAAATTGCAATTTTTTGTGTATCGGGAAAAAGTTTTTGGCCGCACATACAATAAATTTATGCGACTATAAATTAGAAACGACCACACTTACAATAAATATATGTGGTCGTTGCTATCTTTTAGCCACACAAAATGGATACAATGTTTGATTAGAACAATCCTTTTTGCCACACTTTTCTTTAATTGGTGTGGCTAAAACAAACATTTTAGTAAATTCGTGTGACTATATAACAGAAATGGTCAAACTTAAAGTAAATTCAAGTGGCCGTTGCTACTCGTCAGCCACACTTAACGGAGGGAATGCTTAATTTCAGCAAACAAATGTTACTACCATTTAGCCACACTTTTATGTTGATACGGCCACTAAAAAGTGTGTGTGGCCATATGATACCTATGATGACTCGACCTTTGGTCACACTTGACCTGAAAAAAATAGGTGTGGCGAAAGGCCTATGGCCACACGTTTCTTGTGTGGCCATAGACATATTTTGACGTAGTGTATAAGCAATAAACGTGTATATATACGCATGCGCGCGCACACACATATATGTGCACACTTTTGGGACCTTAAATTCTCGGGTATTACATAGGTGATAGGAAGGTGATGAAGAGATGTATAAAGTTAACATTCTCTGAATTAGATCCTGACACATGTAAATTTTGCTAAGGCAGATAAAATATCTATAGTATGCATGTATATATACTCAACGTTGGTATCTCATATAATGTGTCATGTGATCATGAAAGGAGACCTAACATGTCTAGCGTAAACGTCAAGGTCTCCAGTTCGTTTAAAGTTAACACTATCATCCCTAATACATATTAAACGAGACTTATCACTTCTAAAGTTAACGTCGGAGTCTAAAGTTAACAACGAAATCTCAACAGCATCTAAAGCTAAAGATGCATCATATATGCGTCTAAAGTTAGTGAAGATGTCTATAGTTAATGTTGTGACCAAGGATAAAGAGGCAGTGCCTTTGTGGCTTGATAGTGGTTGTACAACTACGTATAGTATATTTATGTATGTCATTGTTTGTTGTGATATGTTTTGTTACGTTATGGAAATGTAAGTCATTTGAAGATGTGCCTTATATGTATATTATGATTTGGTTTATTTCTTGTTAAAGTTTATAGTTGCCTTATTAAACTAGAACTCACTTAGCGCAACTGATTTTTAGTATCCACATCAGGTTAAGTTGGATAGCTTGTTCCATCTATCTTTATGTTTTACTTAAAAACAATTTTTTTTTTTGTGTTGTGTGGGACTTTTGGATTTTATGCTTTAAGTGTCACACCCCAACCAATGACGGAGACATCAAGGCGAGTCGTAATTGATTACTAAAAGACAATATAACATTAAATTCGCGACATTAATTTAAAATTCAAAATTGCATTTCATTTCACTTAATCAAGCATTACACTGTTCATGAAAATGGAAAGTACGACAATTGAAATTTAAAAACTAACAATATTAAAATGTATAAATTAAACTTGGTGTGTATCTAAATCCACCCTACGTCTTTTCTTGTGAACCATCATCAAATATTTCATTCAATATGTATAAAATATGTGCCAACTCAAATTATGTCGGTGAGCATACTAGTTTGTCTACATAGCATAAGTATGAATAAAATCTCAAATCCGCATTTTAATTGTATACTAAGTCATATAATCAAACTAACATGAAAGACTAAATATCAATCCAAAGTTTTCACTAGCGTAACCTTACCACCGAAGTGAATATGACTATAATGATTGAATACTTAACAATGACCCAACAAACGGGGTAATGTGCTAATCCTATATCGCTATACAAGTTAAAGGATGCCTTTTAAAGTTAATGATAGATAACATGCATATGATTATCCTGGCACGTATAAACAAGTAGCATAACAAGTAAGCATATTTAACGGTTGAGTGTTTGCATAAGATTGATTATATGTATGATTGTGATTTTAATACGGATACACGTTGCAACCCAAAAAATGTTTAAAGCGTAAAATTGGTCAAGTATGAACTCATGGTTTGCAAAGTTATTCGACAAAAAGCAAGTAGATGGTTTTGAAGGATGGAACACAAAAGTTACCCAAAAATTGGAAACAAAGACATATGAGTAATTGGACATGGTGATTGGGAAGGTAAACCAAAGTTACAAGTATGAAATCACATAAAATATATCCCATCTTAGATACTTATTCGGACACTATTATGTGTTTGTGTTTTTCAAGTCCGATTACTCACTAGAAATCTGAATTACGGAATCCAAGACCATGGATATTCTCCAGCTCAACATAATGTTCAACCGCGGTTTGGTTGATATCATAGCTGGGTTTTTAAAGTATGTATTATTTAGGTGTATATATATGACAACTCTTTATGATCTTTCATTTTCAGGTTAACACTGTTAACTTTCCTAGTTAAATCTTTATGATCTTGCAGCATTTACATACTTGCATGCACGTTACAAGTGTAGGTTTTAACACAACAACCTAACATAAACTAGTGGGACTAGTTTCGTATATACGCTTGAAGATTAATTGTTAACTTTATACGCAAGTTATAAGGTTTAGAATTTGACGGGACGTATATATATTTGATACAACAAACACCTAAACTTGGAACATCACTATACAATTCATAAATTCGGACCCCCCTTCTCACAAATTCGGAATCCGTAACCCACAAACATAATATAGAAAATTCTTTGTTCTTGTTATATAAATTCTGACACACCTAAACTAACCCAACCCCTAACTAAACTCGGAAACGCTTTAACCTAACACCCTAAACTCGGACCTTACCTCAAACACATAAATTCGGAATCTCTTGTCTCCTTATACAAACCGAGACACTCTAAACCTTTCCAAACTCGGAACCCAATGTCTTTATACAAACTCGGAAGCCAAACCACCGACTCAAGCCTATTATTTTTAAATGCATGCAAACCCTAATCGCATTCAGAACCTGCAATCTTTCTTTCTCTTTCTTTCTGTTTGGCGACTGGATCACACAAAGCCCTCAACTTTCTTATCTTCCAAGCTTTCTTGATATCTATCCCCCTGGTAATCTGTCATAAACTTCTTTGTAGTTCTTGAGTATATGTGAATTCGTGATTGTGTTTTAATGATTGTATTATGATTAATATGATGATTAAAATCTAGGGTTTACTTATAACAAGAATCTTTATGTTCCCAAAGTTTGATGATTATAGTTTACGTATAAGTCTAGGGTTTCGATGTAGAACATGATCTTTATAATAATCTGATGATTAAACTGATCCACATACTATTATACATGTGTTAGTAGTCGAGAAGCATGATTAAACGTTTATAAACATGTTTTTATAAGGATCTTATTACAAATAGTTTCTGCGAACAATTTTATGTCAAATTTCAATGGCTGTAAATTGATCAAAACATAACGAAAACGAGTGGTTCTTGACTCTAAAACGAAGTTTAATGAAAGATCTTTCAAACCCAACTGAAAGATCTTTCAAACCCAACTGGATTCATAATTGTTCGACAATTGTAGGCCAATCAACAGATTAAAACTGAAATACAGGTACTAGCTGCATTTTTCTACAGAAATTGCATCCTGTTACGAAAGTCATAACTTGGCCTATGATTGGAGTTAATACCTGAAATTTATACAGTAAATAGCTCTAAGAGGTTACAATAATCTCCAACTGGAATTTCATCAATCGAATCGACGAGGATTTTTCTATAAAATAAACGATAAACTGCCGACAGAATGTGAAGAAATTGCCCTTTATGTGCTAAATTATTTTTGGTAATTTATCTGTCAATAATTAGTCTCTGAGAAAAGTATACAAACCTTTTCATACCTATTGGCACATCTCGTAAATTATTAGTAATTTTTGTAGCCCGTTTACTATTTTAAACAAAATTCACGAAAACATCTCAACAACGGACATTGAGCTAAAATTGCTAAAACATGATGTTTATGTGTATAAGTGCGATTATTTTTATTACGACGTGTTAACTGTTATTGACATTTAAAAGAATATCCTTAACGTGTTACGTGTTATGAGTTGCACACATGCATGTAACCACTGGAACGAACAACTAAGTGTCAACTTGTATGCATATTATGTGGTAGTATACGTGTAGAATTTATGTGACTTATGTGGATAGTAACTAATGGTAAAAGGGTAACCATATCAGGACGTGGTTGACATCACTTAATCCTAGTCACTAAATTCTAGCCAAGCAAATTTAAGATGAGTTCACGACTTTACTAAAAGCATGCATCCCTGGTTTGGGATTACATTATCCCTAGTTTTAGGACTACACTTTTATTACAGGATGGAATATGATAACTTAAATACTTTAGTTAATTTCATGTCTATAGTGGACTCAACAGAACATATATATTGAAAGTCCCTACTCTTTATACCGATTAGTTGTCATGTTATGGCTGACAAGTTATTAATTGATAGCGCTACTAGGTTTGACAAACCTCACACCGTGCGGGGAGCCGGGCGTGAGCTTTTGACCTTAACTATTGCATCAATGTGGATAGACATTCATGTGGAGGCACAAAAAGTTACAACGTCAGTATTCGGTACCACATGTTTAGTTGCTTAACAGTGGGTTAGCTACCTATGACATGCCTTTATAACTTTTGTATTTGGAACTTATTTTTCGTTGAACTATAACTGTGAACTCGCCAACTTTTTGTTGATACACTTGAACATGCTTTGCTGTTGATACACTTGAACATGCTTTGCAGGACGTTAGGTACTGCTCAGATGGGGACTTACAGGATTGGAGAGTATCATGGCTTTTGGTTAAACTATTTTCATTATTTGTGTTAAACAATTGTGGTTTTAGATTATGTATGGATTCAAACTTTTTCTTCTGCTGTTAACTTAAACGAACGTTTTCAAACTTTTAAAACTATTATCACTATTAAATTGAAATAGTTCAATATGATTAGTGGCTTAGTCCTAGTATGTCACACGCCTTGAGGTAAAACTCCGCATGTGGAATTTGAGGGTGTGACAGATTGGTATCAGAGCCATTGGTTATAGTGAACTCGGTTTAAAATTTTGAAAAAAAACAGACTGTTCTCTTTTGAAAAACTACGATGAGACTCTGCTCCAAAATGCAAGGTCCAACAGTCTTATTGTATACACTACACATATATTTACTTAGCACTCACTCATGCATTGCATTTCAAACATGTCTAGTTCTCAATATTCTAGTGGTAAGAAACCAGTCGATACTGATTCATCCTCACAACCTCCCATATCCTTCCCTGGGTCTCGGAGAATCCTACGCGAGAAACGTCGGCTTGAGATACTTATTCAGGAGGAGTCTACTATGGGTTCTAGCAAGAAACCGCGAGAGTCAGACGCGGAAGTGTAGACGTCATAAATTCAGCAACTAAGGGAAGGACAAGCTATTATGGAGCGAAAACATAACAATTTGGTCATCTACATGATAGAACTACAGGCGCAAGTGAACAGTATGTGTCATCTTTTGGATCATGCTTGTGACCAAATTGAAGTGCTAACTACAAGACTCAACGATGCGTTGAACCTTGCGGAGGAGGAAGAAGTACTAGAGGAAGAACTTGAGGAAGATCCGAAGGAGGAGCTGGATGAGACTGACGACAAAGGATCAGTCATCTCCTTTGCTGGTGATGACGTTTGACAACACTATTGTTCCCATCCGATAAATAATTCTGGATTTTGATATTTGACTTGGAATATTTTGTGACGCTTACTGATATGCACAAAATACAACATACAAATCATATCAAATGAGGTATAAAAACAACTCTTTTTTAGTACTATTGTTGGAAAAAGTATGTTTCTTTGTTTACTTTTGACTTTCAAGATTAAAAGAGCTTAAACATACAAAAGGAACAAATTAACTGCGAAAACCAACATAAATACGAAGAAAGGAAGTTGTCACACTATATCGACCCTCTAAGCTTCACCTCTAAGACAAAAATAACAAACCAGAACCTAAGCACGGGGTCGTGCAAGCCGGGCATGGCCGTGCCTCATTCAAGATTCCCAGAGACTAAAGACAAATAGAAAATGACAAGGGACACATTGTCGTGTATCCTAAGCACGGGCCATGGTCAACTCTTAGATTTGCAAATATGGGTTCGTACAACAAGTACAGAAGACACAGGGCTGTGCCGTTGACGCTCGGGGTCGTGTGTGCAGATGGGCTGACAACAGCATTAAATGAAGATAGAGAAGGGAAGCACATGCGGTCGTGGGTGGTGGACATGGGGCTACGTGAAGCTACTGTTTTCAGCTATAAAAGGAGGTGCTTGGCTCATTTGCAATCGATCTCTTGGCAAACGACTTCTCTCACACCTGCCACTACTCCACCACCAGAATACCACTATCATCCATCACTTTAATACATCATCCATCATTAGAGTGTGTGTAGTCTCGAGATCCAAGATCGATAGTCTGAGTTTTTGTCAAACAAATGCCATGCTTGGCTAATCTCTTACATCACTTGGCGAAGACAAAATAATTTATGTATTACTTTTTATTTCCTAGCTTTGCTAACCTTTTATTTTGGTTTCTATTAATGACTTTAATAACTTGTTTTTTTTATATTGTAGGTGAACTTTACTTAATCATTTCTTCATGTTTTGTTGATTCACTCATTCGTGTCTTTACGGTCTATATAAATCACGTTAACTGCCTAGAAGGGGGTTAGAAGGGTGGTTGGGTAAAGTTCTTGCCTCGTTCAGTGTATAGATCCTGCGAGAACCTGATTCGAGCTTATTAGGACTTCCCTTGAGGCAGATAGCATCAAATCGGGGGAAGTAAGAACGACTTGTAATCCCTTATAAATTAACTACTATTAAAACTTTAAGCCGACCTTGCGGGACTGTATCCCTACTGACTCAGACCAATATGGCCGAGGGTAATGTTGCCTCCAAAAGAGGGGCATGCCACATTTTGCATTAAAAACTCACTTAATTATCTTTCAATAATTTGGCCCTGTAGGACTGTATCTCTGCTGACTCAGACCAATATGGCTGAGGGTAGTGTTACCTCCAAAAGAGGGATATGCCACAATAACTAAGATAATCTCTTACAAAACCCAAAGAGAGGAAATCATCAAAGGATACATAAATGACGAGTCAAATCCAAGTGATTCTGTCTTTTCTATTTGTTTTATTTATTTATTCTATTTCTTTATTTTCTCTCTATATTTAGTTAGATTAGACGTCGACGGTATTCCGGTATTAAAAGCTCTTGTGTCCTTGGACGACCTCGGTATCTTACCATCACTATACTACACCAATGATGGATGCACTTGCCCGAGTGTGTTGTAGAGAGTGATAGTTTTATATCGTGTTTTATAAATTTAAAGCTTGATTAAAGGGTAAAAAGGTACTATATTTATATTAAAAATCCGTACACGCTCTGACACGTCACTTACAAATAATTCTATCAAACATTATTATTGGGATATTATTTGTTGTGGTTTATCTTCTTTTATTTTACTTATGCCATCATGATGAATCATATGTGTTATATATTTTTCTCATTTTTGTATTTTGTGAATGTAAATACAATGAGCGGACGTAAAAATGGATCGGGTGGACGTGGAAACGTGAATATGACTCAGGCCGAGCTCACGACCTTAACTAATAACTGTGTCTCCTAAGATTTGGCGGCATTTCAGGCAGCTCATCCAGGAGGTAAATCTGTTGTTTTATTCTTTCTAGAGTATCTATTTCATTTTTAATTCTCTTAGCCCTTGTATTCTCATTCACACTGAATTCTCAATTTAGGTCAACCTGCTCGACCACCGGTTTGCACTTTTAAGACATTTATGGACTGCAAACCCCACCCTATCAATGGCACTGACAAGGCTGTTAATCTCCTGCACTGGTTTAAGAAAGTGGACTCGGCTTTCACTGTGCGCAACTGTCCAGTGGAAAATCGAGTCAAATTGTGGCAAGAATTTTGGAAGGAATCACGCTATCTTGGTGGAACGCGCAAGTGCAAATGCTAGGATTGGAAGTCGCCAATGCAACTTCTTGGAACGACTTCAAGGACATGCTTAAGGAGGAATATTGACACCGTGATGACATTCAGAAGCTGGAAATGGAGTACTATAATCTCAAGATGGTCAACTCGGAAATCAAGGTCTATACCAAACGAGCAAATGATCGGCTGCCCTGTGCCCTAGCATGTCTACCTTACTTACAAGCGTATTAAACTATACATCAGTGGATTGGTTTCTCAAATCCAGGGCATGCTAACTTCTGCCAACTTGCCTACTCTTCAGCAGATTATCAGGCTTGTACACAAGCTCACAGATCAGACTGTCGAGCAAAAGAAACTATCCAAGCGCAATACTATTGTCGTTGAAACTACAACCAGTAACAAGCATAAATGGGACAGGAACCAAAGCAATGGTTCTAGTTCCAACCAGCCCCCACAATAGTAGAGGAGGTTCAATAATAATAGGACCCCTAATCAGCATTCCATGCCCAATCAAAGTCAAGGTTCATACCAGGGAAATCTTCCGAAGTGTAATAAGTGCAACCTTCATCAGGATGGGCCATGTGAACAGAACCGCTGCCAACGATGTGGGAAAATAAGGCATGCTGCCAAGGATTGTAGAAGTCAGTTCCCAAATAAGTAACCACAACAACAACAACAGTCATCTCAGCAAATCAGAGACAACAACAGCAACAGGGCAATAACAAGGGATGTTTTAAATCTGGTGCTGAAGGGCATATCACGAAGAACTGCCCACAACTGAATCAGAATAATAACAACAAAAACCACACTGGCAATGGCAACAACAACGGTAGTAACGGTAGCAATAGTGGTAGTGGCCGAGCATTTGTGATTGGCTCGGGCGAGGGTAAGAATGACCCCAATGTCATGACGGGTAAGTTCCTTCTTAAAGAGTGTTTCATTTTTTCGTTTTCGATTCTGATGTAGATTCTAGCTATGTGTCCTTGAGTTTTGGTAAACTACTTAAGACTGCTGATGTGCGTTAGGTGTGATATATTTTTGTTGATGGTTTAAGCCTTTTTAACACCCTAGTCAAGTTTTAAATTTATAAAACACGATATTTTACTAACACTAAACATACATATGGGCAAGTGCACCCATCGTGAGCGTAGTATAGCGTTGGTAAGATACCGAGGTCGTCCAAGGACACAATAGCTTTTAGTACCGGTTTATCCTCAACGTCTAATCAAATCAAAAGTTTAGAAAATGTTTTAAACATGAAAAATAAAAACTAAAATTGCTGAAAATAGAAATAAAACAGATAGACAAGATGAATCACTTGGATCCGACTCGCCTTTAGTGTAACCTTTGATGATTTCCGCACTTTTGTATTTTTTAAGAGATTATCTTAGTTATAGTAGTAGGCCCCTCTTTTGAAGGTGACGTTACCCTCAACCCAGTAGTTTGAGTCAGCAAGGATACAATCCTAAATGGTTGGAATATTGAAAGATAATTAATTAAGTTATTAATGCGTAATGTGGTAGCCCCTCTTTTAAAGGTGACTTAACCCTCGGCTAAGTGGTTTGAGTCAGCGGAGATACAATCCCAAGTAGCCGGGTTAATATATTAATAGTAGTTTACATATGAGGGGATCAAGCCATTCGCACCCCCGCCATCCAATACCAGTGGGTATTAAAGGTTGTCCTAGTAAGCTTGACCCAGGTCCTTGCAGGATCTATACACTGAACAATGCAAGAACCTTACCAAACCATTCCCTTAACCCCTGACCAGCTAACCAACATATCTCTATATAGACCGTAGAGATATGAATGGTGTAAATCTTTTATTTTATATAGACAGTAAAATAACGCCAAGACACCACGGACAAATGATAAGGAAGTTTCACCTTCAACATAAGAAACTAGTTAATAAAGTCATTAATACAAAACCAAATAAGAAGTGCGAAAAGATTAAAAATCAAAAGTATTACACTAAATTCTTGTCTTCACCAAGTGATGTAAGAGACTTAGGCAAACATGGCCTTTGATTGTCAAGAACTCTTACTATCAATCTTGGATCCCGAGAGTACTACACACACTCTAAGGTGGATGATGGATGATGGTGGTGGATGTGGGTTGTAGTGGTGGTGGAGTGTGGGTGAAGTGGGAGAGAGGTGGTTTGCCAAGGGATGCCTTTGAAGTGAACCAAGCACCCCTATTTATAGCCTACACAGAAGCCCGGACACGGCCCCATGGCCATCCTTTTTCTCTTTCTTCAATAATTGCAATTTGTCTGCATTAGCTCCACACGCCCCCATGTTCGCTGGGCACGGCCCATTGTGCAGAAGTGTATCTGTACTATCAAGATTTGCTTGGATTCTACAAATCTTAGCGTTGACCACGGCCTGTGATGAGCTGGGCACGCCCCCATGTTGGGAATAGAAGCTTCTATGACTTTGTCTTTTCTGCAGGCACCTGGCCACGCCCCCGTGTCTGCTGGGCACGGGGCCGTGGTCAGCCTTTTGTTTCTTTGTTTTTGCTTGGGAAGATGCTATCGAGGGGTCGGGCGTGACACGTGTATTCCTTTCCTTGTATTTCTGTTAGATTTTGTTGCATATTTGTTCCTTTTGTTCAATTAAGCTCATTTGGTCCTGAAAATACAAAATGAAGACAAAAGCACACTTTTTCCAACATTAGTACTAAAAAAATGTTAGTTTTATGCCTCATTTGATGTAATTTATATGTTGCATTTTGCACACATCAAATACCCCCATACTTGAATCTTTTCTTATCCTCAAGCAAAACTCTTTAATTTGTGGCTTACACACCCAAATGGAATGGGTAGAAGAGAAGTTTTAAGGCTTGTCTTGAGTGTCGGGAATCCAAGATCTTTATTGGGTTTTATTTTTACACTTATTTACAATCCTATTCGTTATGATTTATTTTGAACGTTTCATAAGAGAAATTACTTATTTGGGCATAACATACCTTTTTAAAATTCCATTTATATACAAGTTCACATACCTCATGGGAGATCACTCAACACTTGGCCGAAGATGTATTTTTGTGAAACACTCGAGAATAGCATGGAACTTATTTCTACCATAGGCTTGCCAAGCAATCAATCCTCCCCTTTTTTAACTATAAACCTTTGTAAATATCAAGAGGACTTGGGGAAGGGTTAGGCTTGGGTTAAAGGTGGGTGGTTTTGGGTTAGTGGTTAGTAAAAAGGGCTAAAAGCAAAAAAAATGTTGGTCGTCGTAAAACGTTTTGTTTTCGTGACTTTTATTCGAACTAAACATTTTCAAACAATGTTTGTTTGAGGAACTTGTTTGTTTATTGCTAGACTAACTTTTTTTTAGTAATGTCACTAGAAGACCGGGCTTTTTACTAAAACAAAGGTTTTAAAAGAAAAAGGTTTTGGTGGGTAAAGGGTGTTTGTTTTGTGGGTTTAGAAATGAAAAGGTTTAGGCTCAAAGGGGTTAACTAGGGGAATTTTGGGTAGGTGATAAAAAAATTGTGGTGTTGAAAAGAAAAAGGGTTAGTCCTAATGCCTCCATCATTTACTTACTTGGGTTTAAGCTGGTAAGGACTGGGAATGTATCGTCATAGCAAGTTCTAGAGTCGTAAGAAACCAATCGGCTATTCACATAAGAAACGAAATATGAGAATTTAGTTTAAAGATGTGTATTTGTGTGCTCAATAAAGGCTCAAAACTCACTTTTTGTGGGAATGGTTTTATAACGTGTTCAAGTATATATAATCAAATTTTAACTAGATTTGTCATGCCGTTTCATAATTTTCTTATGTTGGTTCTTTTTATCACGATGCTATCGGTTGTAAATTTGTAAAAATATAACCTTTGTAGAACTTGTTATTCCCAAATTAAACCAAGACAAGTAAAAAATGAAATGTTTTTTGAAAAAAATTGGGGTGATTAGCAGTTCCAAGAGAGTTTTGTGTAAGGCTTGTTATTAGAACTTGCAAAATTCAAGGTTTTTAGCATCCCCCCACACTTAAATTACCCATTGTCCTCAATGTGTCCCAAAAATAAGTTTTTAGGTTGATTGAATGTGTAAAAAGGTGTTTAAAAAGAAGGTTTTGGTGTTACTGGGGACCTGAACACGGCCCCGTGCTGAGGGAGCACGGCCCCGTGGTCAGACTGCCAGTAACGAAAAACTTACAGAAGGTGAACACGGGGGCGTGTCTAGTGAACACGACCCTGTATTGGGCAGAATTTAGACAAACAACAGGTTCTGGGCGATGGACACGGGGGCGTGCTGGCTGGGCACGACCCCGTGTTGACAATCTGCAATCCTTGAAAACAGGTTTTGGCTTTCTGTTCTGGTTTCTGGGCACATGTAGCACTTATACTTAGTGCTTCCAAGCCTTCTAGGTACATGTTTTACTTAAAAATACCACACCACACAAAATAACAAACATCCTACCTTACCATAAGTTCAACATCCACAACACAAACTAAAAAAAATGCAAGAAAGTAAGTCGTTCAACAATGGCAGGCAGGCCAAGAAATTGTTTGTGAGAGAAAACTGGTTAACCTGTTAAGACCTTCAACCGTGTTACATCACCTCTAGCTCAATCCATATCGTCGTCCTCATCATCTCCTCCTTGGCCTGCCATGTATTCCCGGATGTTGCCGATGTCATGTTGAATTTCAGAGATGTTCCTCTATATAACTCTGACTTGGGTGTACGTGTTGCTTTCCATATTGTAGGTGTTTCGGGTGCACATGAGGTTTTCCTTCAAGAGATCATGTAAACTTTGGAAATTAGGAAAACCACCTCCTTGAGAGGAGGATTGGCCCGGATCACCATGATGCTGATACTGGAACTGGGGAGGAGGACGGATCTCTGGGGCATGAAGGATGAGAGCCTCTTGTGGGTTCCACACATGTCCCTGAACTATTTGGAATCGAATCGTTCCGTCACCCGCTTCATTGATAATCCCCATTGAGCGGCATATGACGAGGTCCACCTTACCCGACCATGGGCCCCTATGGAAGAATCTTGGCATTCCTTGCATGAAATGCTTGAAGAGGCGGTAGATCCACCCTCCATAGAAGATAGGGGTCAGGGGATTGGCTAGTTGGTTCAGGTGCATGTTGCGAAGGAGTAGGTGTGGAACATCGAGGTGCACACGGTTGTGAATGCAGTAGAGTACCATTAGATCATGTAAGCCTACAACACCAGCACTGTCATGTCTTTGGCAGAGGGAGTAGCTGAGGACCCTATGAATATAGCGGTAGAGAGGGTCCCGCAACTGTGTACTCTTGGTCTGGCTTTGGTTATAGTGTCAGTCCCCAATTTGAGCCCATGCTGCTCGACGTTGGTCTTGCGGGAGTTTACGGAGCCCACCCGTGTTTTCATCGTCTCCGGTGTCCTCTTCAGCTTATAACCCAATGATAGCCCCAAATTGTGCAATTGATATCGAGAGCCTATTCCCGGCACAAAGAAATTCCACCCCCTCATTGTCAAATGGCTCCACTTTTGCCTTGAAGGTAAACGTGCAATAAAACTCCATGTTGTACTCATGCACGGAGTGGACCCTAGTGCAAAGAGCTACTCTTACTGAACTAGTAACAAGATTGTTGAAGCGGTCAAGCTGTACTACTGCTTCTAAGGTCTCTAGGCAGACTTGTCGGGGGTTTTCTTCGGGTCTTGTTTTAAGAATTTCGTACCGAGCTTGAGCAGCCCACTCATTCTTGTTGAATTTCATAAACTTCTTGGCCATCTGAAAGAAAACACAAAACAATTAGCATGAAACAGTAAATTTTCGAAGAAAACTGAGAACAGCCAGCTGAACACGGCCCCGTGTTTACTGAACACGCCCCATGTTCGCTGGAAGTTAGCTGAACACGCCCCCGTGTCTGCTGAGCACGACCCCTTGCTCAGGCATCTGTTTCCCAAAAACTTCATTTTTCGACCCGGCTCTGAAAACGTGAAAATTTTTGGTTGAGCAGGGGCAGTTTTCCCTGAAAATGAAACCACAAGCGCTGTTTTTCCCAAAACAAACCGTTTACCACTTTAATTTTATCTTTTTCGGTTCAAAAACAAGGGTTTGAGGTTTTTGGTTGAAATCAGGCAGATTTACAAACAATTCAAGTTGATTTACTTCCTATAACATGCAACTATACTAGTACTAACAAATCTAAGAAAAAATTTGAGGTTTAATTTGGTTCAACTGAAGAACACTAGATTTTTCCCCAAATTTTCCCCGTCAGTTACACGAACACAGCCCCGTGTCCGGCGGACACGGCCCCGTGGGCAGGTAATTTTGAATTTTTTTAGTGCACGTTTGAACGCCCTGTTTCCCGAAACTTGGTTTTTGAAATCTTACCGATTTAGAAGCTTTTCCAATGCTCGCTACTTACAAGATATGATTTTTGATGCCCAAACCTTTGTTTACTCTTCGGCCGCTTGTAGAGAGATTTCCTCCTCTTCATTCTCAGTGAATCCTTGATAGAGCTTTAGCCGTTGGCCATTAACTTTGAATGGAATTCCATTCTGAGATTTTATTTCAATTGCATCGTGTGGAAAAACATGGGTGATAGAAAAAGGTCCCGTCCATCTAGACTTTAACTTAGCAGGAAATAATCGAAGTCGTTAATTAAACAATAGAACTTGTTCTCCTATCCGAAATTCACTAGGTTTAATGTGTTTATCATGAAAATTTTTCATTCTTTTCTTATAAATTTCAGAGTTTGAGTATGCGTGATTTCTTAATTCGTCTAATTCATTTAATTGATAGAATCAATTTTTGTTAGTGCATTTATGTCTATCGCCTCCGTCAATTCAGATCGTAGCAGAAACTGAAGAAATCTAGACTTTATATTGTAATAAGTAGGGAAAAGGCAAGGTGGCAATATTGTAATTTATGAGATTTCTCATTAAAGCCTTGGCCTATAAATAGGAGGCTTATGCCTTAGTTTATAGACTTTTGCCATTTGGGAGATTGAAGAGCTTAGAGGCTAGAGAGAGAAAGACAAAAGGTGATTCATGGTGCTTTGTACGATTTCATACATTTCTATAGAATCACAGATTGAGTAAGGTTCTTGTGTTCGGTCACGTTCGTGTACGGATTCTGCACGTTACACGAATCGGTTTGCAATCGTTTCGGAGTCAAAAACCGGTCCTTCAAGTGGTATCAGAGCAGGAGCTCGATTGCACAGATCTATCACACAGATTCATACAGGATTTCATCAGATTCAGATTCAAATTTCATCCAGATTTGTCAAATTTATTCATTTTTAATTTTCTTCACTTTCTGTCCGAAAATTGCAAAATTAACATGGCTTTTACGGTTAAAATTGGCTGATTTATGGATATTATGTGCGAAAATCATTGATCTATAAGACTACAAAATTTCAGTTCAAAACTCCAAGTAATTTGTGAGAAACTAAGAATTTTCTGTCCGATCTGTTCAGCATGTTCGTCATTGTTCTTGGTGATGTTCACCGATCGGATGGCAATCCGATCGGATGACCACCCGATCCATTGTACTTTGAGTTTTTAAAACATGAATGTCAAGTCTCGAATTATGACTCGATCGGATCACCACCCGATCTGTTGCAATTCATTAAAAGGTTTCACTTTGTTGACTGTCACCCTATCGGATCACCATCCGATTCAGGGGACATTATTCCTTTAAGTTTTTAAGTGCAAGCATCGAGTGGCAATCCGAACGAATTGCCACCCAATCATAATCATTTCATTTGTTTGTAATACAGGTGTTTTGTCAAAGTATCGGATCTCCACTCGATAGAGTAGCCACCCGATCCAAGACACATTGTCACTCGATCGAGTAGCCACCCGATCCAAGACACATTGTCACTCAATCGAGTAGCTACCCGATTCAAGGAACATTTTTACTCGATCGAGTAGCCACCTCATCCAAGACACACTGTCACTCGATCGAGTAGCCACCTCATCCAAGACACACTGTCACTCGATCGAGTAGCCATCCGATCCAAGGAACATTGTCACTCAATCGAGTAGCCACCCGATCCAAGGAATACTGTCACTCGATCGGATCACCACCCAATCCAAGCACACTGTCAATCATCGGATCGTCATTCGATTGGATCACCATCCAATCCACTGCCACCCGATCTTTGTTTCTGTTGACTTTCATTGACTTCACTCGATTGGATACCCGTCCGATCCAGTTGTTTGACATTTTTTTACTGATATTGTTTGATCGTGTTCTAGGTGACTCGAGGAGATAACATCATGGTTGAAGAATTTTACAATACGTTCTACAAAGCATTCACATAAGAATCCTAGAAAACTTCAACAGTCACACCGAAATCAATAACAAAAACAATTAATGATAACATAAAACATGATAACTTCTATGGAACCTATTCAAAACCACCTAAACTTGAGAATATAGAAGATTATACATGGTGGAAAAAGAGATTCCTGAACTGGACCAAGGCATATGCTCACGAGAGCTGGTTCTGCTTAGAGTTTGGATACATTCGACCAATCAATGACAACCAGGAAGAGATACATCTCAATGATCTTTCCGATGAAGACAAACGAAAATTTTCATATGAGCAGAAGATGATAGCATTGATTCAACAATCTATCCGAGATGATAAATTTTCATTGTTAAATCATGATGGGTTATCAAAATCGGTTTGGGAAGCGTAAAGCGTTAAAGCTGAGGGTGGCAAACAAATTAAAAAGAATAAAATTGCTTTACTAAAAAAGGATTTTGATTTGTTTGATAGTTTAAAAGGAGAGACAATGAGGCAAATGATTGAATGTTTTTGTCATTTAAAAATTGAGTTAGACAGATTTGGAATTGTGAAAACACGTGAGGAAATAATTGACAAAATAGTTGAAGCGTTACCACGAGCTGATCAGTGGCAAACGTTTATTTTTATTTTGAAAAATGATGTTTTATATGATACGATTACTCTCGATGTGTTAATTGAAAAGATTGAAACTCATGAGCTTGAATTGCAGAAACGGAGCAAGATGAGTAGTTCTTCACATCAACAGAATGTTGGTCTTTATTACAAAGGTAGTATACCTTCGGTGACAGCAGTTGAATCACCAAAGACAGCGTTTAGTGTTGAAAAGACGAAGGATTCACAGGAAAACTCATCAAGCTACAATACAGGACAACATTCATCTTCTGTAAAAGTAAATCCTGAAGAATCAGAAGAAATTCTTTGCAACATTGCTCTGAAGTTAAAGAATTCTCCTACAATGAGCATCGAATCTGCTAAGCAGCAAATGAGCTTCCTTGCATCCATTCTGGAATCATATGAAGGTCTAGTAGCTGGTAAAATAGGAAATTCTGAGTTAACCAAAGAAGACTACGACCAAATCGCTCCGGAAGAAATGGAACTCATTGACATACGTTGGTGTTTAGCAAGCTGTATTCGAAGAGCTCAGAGATACATGGAGATTACTGGTAAACAGTCAATCGGTGGCCCGTCAACGAAGCTGGGATTTGATAAGTCTAAAGTGACATGCTTCAAGTGTAAGCAGAAAGGTCATTTCAAGAGAGAATGCACTAATTCTGCAGTTGATGGGAATGAAAATCCGTTCAAAGACGATTATTATCAGAATTCAATTTACCACCGCAGTAAAGAAGAGTTGCCAAAACTGAAACAGATTGAAAATTCTACGAAAGAAAGTCAAGAGCATGTGCAGTCATTCAAGATGATGAAGGGTTTGACTGGAGCGAATTCCTTCCAGAAGATGATCTTGTTGATGACCGTCTCACAGCTCATGGTAGAACTGTATCAAAGAACAAACGTCATGCTTTTGTTGCAGAGATAAAAGAGAAAAGTCGAGAAGAAAATCTGAATGAAAAGACTGAAAGAGAAAGATTCTTTGCTGGTTGCAGAATTGAGAAAATGCACGAAGAGTACGAATATGCAAAGTACTGTGGAAGATACGACAAGAAGAGAGATTTCTATGTCAAAAAAAATGGTGATCCTGTCGTTGACATAAAAGATGTGGTTTTCAATGATGTTCTTGCAGTAATTCCTCTGTCCGGCGAATACTATTCAAATGTTGCGAAAGATAAAACTTGTATGAAAAGACTGGACAAGATAATTCGTGATGTAATGACAGCAAGTCTGAAGAAGAGGGATGAGGAAAGAATGAAGAAGAATGTTGATGAGTTGGTAACTGATTTGAAGAAGGTAGCTGAGGAAGAGAAGGTAAAAGAAAAATTTGTTGAAAAGGAAGCTGTTACTGAAGAACAGCAGGTTGAAGAAGAAGTGAAGATAGAAAATTTGGTTGAAGAGATGAGAGTTTGGATGTTGGTGATGATGTTGATGCTGGTGATGAGAAAAAAGAAAGATGCTGATCAGACAAAAATAGTAGAGAAAGTCGAGGTGCTCATCACTAAGGTAAAATCTGATTCTGAAAGCTTAAATGAAACAATTGAACAGTGCAAGAAATGCATGGAAACGTGCAGTGCTTGTACTGAAAAAGATGAAAAATTCAGAACAAGAGATCTTGAATTTAATAAAATCGAAGAAGTTTTAAAAAATAAATACAAAGAGATGTTAGAAAATGAAGAAGTTTTAAAAGAAAATGATGAAAAACTAACACAAAAGTGCAAGAGTTTAGAAAAAGAAAATGAAATTTTGAAAGAAAAGGTTTCAAAAATGACAGAAGAATGTGTTCAAAAAGAAAATGCATGTCAGGAAATAAAAAAGGAGTATGATTCAATAAAATTGGCTTACCACATTACAAAACAATCATATGAAGATGTGAAGAGTCAAATGAAACTTGTTCAATCTAGATTGAGGTACTGTTCTGAAATAACTGATACGCTAAAGAGACAATATTCAATAAAGCAACAAGTTGTTAATTCTTGTATTGAGGATGTTGCTAAGTTGAAGCGTCAAATAGCCGATTTAGAACAGGATAACAAGTTAAAAAGCTATCATGCGTCATCATATATGCTTGAAAGAATTTTCAACATAAAACCGGGTGATGATGATTCTGAGAAAAACAAAAAGGGTATTGGTTCTGAGTATCATCAAGTTCCTCCACCGGAAAAGTTTGCATTTTATGATGATGAGAAAGTTGAAAAAGCTTTCAACATGGTCGATCAATTTCCAGATAACATTGACGTAACCTTTTCCAAATCTGATGATTCAAGTGATTCAGAGGTGGTAGGTAAGGTCGTTGAAAGTGTCTTGAAAGAAGAGTTGATTGATACAGGTAAATCTGAATCACAGGATGAAAATGAAGGTAGTTTTCATGAAGGTTATCTGAAAAACTCAAAATCTGAGAAAAATACGAATGATGATTCAAAAGGATTGGTGTACACCATGATTGGATCAGATAAATTATTCTCAGATCTTGAAGTCCCGATTCAGAATGTGATTTCAGAAAAGATTGACAAAGTTTTCAAAATGGTTAAAATTGAAAAATCTGAAATTCCAAAGTTTGCTGGAAAAGGTCACAACACAATTTATAACAAACCTGGTTTCAAGAAGAAAAACATGAATGTTGGGTTAGGTTATAAGAAGAAATAAAGTTGGAAAAGAAATGAAATGCCAAATTATCAAACAAAAATGAATTTTGTTCACGGAACAAGTTCCGAAGAAGAGAAAGAACTCAAATTTAGACGACAGTCTAATGAAGAGTTCTATGATCATAAAAAGCAACAACAACATGTCAAAGATGTGTCAAAGAGAACATGTTTCAAATGTGATCAAACTGGACATCTTGCACGCAAGTGTCCAAATCTGAAACCTGTTGGTGTTGAAACGAAAAAGATGTCTGATGATGTTGAGAAACAGAAATCTAAGGATGTGAAACAAAGGTCAACCAGATTTGATTCAAAACAAACTTGGAGGTACAACACAAACAAGTTTGCTTCGAATCAAACTTGGAAATCAAACTCGAACAAGCTTGATTCTAGATAGACCTGGAATTCTCACACACCCAGATTTAGACCAACACATAGTTGGAGAACAAATATCGATGCAACAAAACCACAACAGTTTTGGAAACCAACTGTTGTTCAGAATCAAAATGTTCAAAAAAAATTCACATTTTTATAAAAGAGGTACTCCAAAAGGTCAAACATGGTCTGTTAAGAAACAAATCACTTCGATAAATGATGAAAAAGTTGAAGTCAAAATTGACAAAGTCTTTGTACAAAATGACAAAGATTTTCTAAAGTTAAATGATGCATTTTGTGTTGAAATGCCTAAGGTCAAACAGACCTGGGCTAAATTGTTCAAATAATTCAATAGTTGAATGTGCAGGTGCTCAAGAAAATTGAAGACTGTGAGAATGGAAATCGAAGCAGCCTGGCACAAGGAGAGGAGAAGGCTGCTGGTCCCTTCGACTGTTTAACGGGGAGTTTGGTTGATTTCTGTACATAAATAAACAATATTTTAAAAACCCTAAAAATTGAAAATTTAAAAACCAAAATTATGTGTTTATTTTGTAAAAAAATTGAAAAAAAATCAAAAATGTTTTTGCTTTTAAATTTGTCAAAAATCAAAAATTCAAAAATATGTTGATTGAATATGCCGAAACCCACACGCCGGAACAAACATGATTAATTTCACAAGATTGAAAAACGGTTTTCAAACTGTAAAATATCAATGTGGTGTAAATCATGGGGGTATATAATTACTGCTTTACATGTTATATTTTCTGCAAAACAGAGCATGAGATGCAGAAAATGGATGGCGAGACAAAGCTCTCAGTATCAGGTTGTCAAATTTTATTTAAATGTTTTGAATTTTAGGGGGAGTAAGAAAATTTTCAGAAAATCCAAAAACATTAGAAAATTTGAAAAAGCCAAAATCATGATAAAATTCAAAATGAGTTTTGTGTAAAAAGAGGAAATGATAGTACATCAGTAGACAATCACAGTATGCTAAAGAAATGGAATGTTAAAATGTGATAAACGGTCTCACTGATGATATGCCAGTAGGTTTTTTCACGCTTAGTAGATTGTTTTCGAGATATAAACCTAAATATCAAATACTTACTTATCTCGTGGGAAACATCTCTCGGATATATGGGTAACCCCCGAAATCTTGTTTGAGAGATTGCGTGATTATGAGATACTAGGTCTTTATACTGTTTGATATCTGGGATATTATACCTGGTCTTCTGATATTGCAGAAGCAATGGCCTAGACCTCGTATAATACTTTACGCGCTTTAAAAGCTTACCCTCTGCATAAAAATTGAAAAATGTCTAAAGATATGAATCAATTGCAGTTGAAGAAAAGATTCCCTAAAGGGAACACACCTAAAGTCGAGCCTTCATCTCTTTGACTGAACGGAAGTTCATACCTGAGCTCTCAAGGTCTCGCACTAACCCAGATACAGATATCAGATTGGTATACTCACCTGTAAGACTGAATCTAGGGAATTTTGATACGGGAGTATATTCTGAGGTGGGACACGCGAATAAGTTAAGTCCTTAAAACACTAATCCGTATCTCGAATCAATTGAACTTTGTGTGAAAATTTAAGTGGATCAGTACACTGACAATCTAAGTGAATCGTTTAGAACTTAAAGTGTTTAAAGCTCAACGGTGCTAGTGATTTGTCATAAACTGATATGTTCCTCTGACGCGAACTCAAACAAAAATATTGTCTGGAAATATGTTTATAAATATTTGTTTACTGCTTTTTATTTCAGAAAATTATAAAAATATTTTGATTTCACTTTATTTTCGACAACCGATGTCCGAGAGCTGAGTTTCAAAATCTGAATATGCTGAACATATTTCTGAAAATAAACAAGTTCATTAATTTGAAACTTGAATTTTTTTTAAACTCAAAAATCAAAAACAGTTTGTGAAGATCTCCAAGGTCATTAATTTGGACTTGGATGATTAACTGTGAGGGATTTGGATTCTTAAATTGTAAAATCTATTGAAAAGAGCTAGGTTTCAATTTTGGATTCTTATTACTGCCAAATCTTTGAAGATTGTTGATAAGGAGGAAGAATCAAGTAATCCTGGATATATTCATATTATTATATTTTAAAGCCAGGTTCTTGATTTAAAAGTTTTTAAGAGCCAGGTCACAATTCCTGGACATTCAAAAATGCTTTCACTGTTGAAATGTTTTAGCTTATGCTGAGAGATCCATGTTTTCAATCCTGGATGAACAAAACATTTTCACTTATAAAAGTTTGAGATTTGCAGATGTTATTCCAGATTACGATCCCGAATAATCGAGCCTAAGGGGTGTCTGAAGTCGAGCTCAACACAAGGGAGAGTGTGCATTCAAGGAGCCAGGTAACTATCCTGGAGGAGCTTATATCCGGAAAGCCAGGTGTCGATCCCAAAAGCATGGAAGCTTGACGAAAGGGGGAGCCTGAAGAAAAGAGTTTACTAAATGGGAGAGCTGAAGCTGAAGACAGATCCACGGGGATTCTGTTCAAGCAAGAGGGAGTCTATGTTGCTGAAGAGATGATAAAGCTTTTAAGGAGACTCAAAGAGAGAGAGAGAAAGACAAGATGCTACGAGATTGACTGCGGCAATATCCAAAGGGGAGTCTTTTAGTGCATTTATGTCTATCGCCTCCATCAATTTAGATCGTAGCAGAAACTGAAGAAATCTAGACTTTATATTGTAATAAGTAGAGAAAAGGCAAGGTAGCAATATTGTAATTAATGAGATTTCTCATTAAAGCCTTGGTCTATAAATAGGAGGCTTATGCCTTAGCTTAGAGACTTTTGCCATTTGGGAGATTGAAGAGCTTAGAGGCTAGAGTGAGAAAGTAGAGAGAGAAAGGCAAAAGGTGATTCGTGGTGCTTTGTATGATTTCATACATTTCTATAGAATCACAGATTGAGTACGGTTCTTGTGTTCGGTCACGTTCGTGTACGGATTTTGCACGTTACACGAATCAGTTCGCAATCGTTTCAGAGTCGAAAACCGGTCCTACAATTTTTACCAGCAATTTCTATGTCTAAGTTTACGTTTTTAATTGCCCAGTAGGCTTTATGCGCGATTTCTATCGGCAAATGACAACTTTTTCCATAGACAAGCTTATATGGGGTGGTACCTATTATTGTTTTATATGCAGTTCTAAAAGCTCATAAAGCGTTGTCTAATTTTTTAGCCCATTCCTTTTTATTTAACCCTACGGTTTTTCAACTATTCTTTTTAAACCTCGATTAGTCACTTCGGCTTGTCCATTTGTTTGAGGGTGATATGCTGTTGAGATCCGGTGATAAACCCCATATCTTGTTAAAAAAATTTCAAGTTGATGGTTAAAAAAATGGGTACCCCTATCACTTATTAATGCTTTTGGAGTTCTAAAATGAGAGAATAATCGTTTCAGGAATCTTACCACAACTCTTCCATCATTTGTTGGAAGAGCTTCGGCCTCGGCCCATTTAGACAAGTAATCCACTGCCACAAGTATATATTTGTTTCCTTTTGACAGTGGTAAAGGTCCCATAAAGTCGAGTCCCCACACATCAAAAATTTCACAAACAAGAATGCCACTTTGGGCATCTTTGTAAATGGTTGGCCAATAAAATCCTGAATCAAATACCTTTCGTGCGGTACTAGCGGCACCATGATGTC
>JARYGA010028143.1:0-31178 GCA_030545235.1 Helianthus tuberosus | reverse complement strand
AGAACCGAACATGACCACGAAATAAGCTTCCGCACTATGTATCGTTATTATGTTAAACGACGAACGTACACATGATATGTTGTATACTTTTTAAATTGTAAAAAGTTTTAATAAACCCAAAATTTCCAATGCATATGTAATCTTAATTACATGTTTATTTTCGTTAATTATACGAAAACCAGTAAAATAATAACTAGGGTGTTACAAGTTGGTAATCAGAGCTCATGGTTAAAGAGTAAAGTGTGTTCGGTTCGAGGCTTGATCGCAAATCCGGTAAGTACATGTATATTAATGGTTTGATATGTGTTGAAATGTTGTGAACAACACATAGGGTTATCGTGTGATACACGTTACCTCAATTAAATGATAAATATAGTTGTCAAAATTGCGCGCGTTGACGCGTATAGTAGAAAAGCCTTGTATTATAATACGGGCGATTATTGAAGTTGATATTACTAATTCTTGTAAATGTTTTAATTGAAGGACACTCGCATCTGAAGATAGCGAGAGTTTAACAAATTGCGGATATGATGATGGAACGGTCCGAGATGTGACAAGAAGAGCATACTCATCAAGGACCTAAATCGCGTAACGATCGCAAATAAGTAATGGCAAGGAATGCCCGTCGGGGCAGGCATTACCAGGTGCACATTTTAAACTTATAGTACAAACAGTTATATGCAACAAATATATAGTGAATGACAGTTGCATATAGAATATGAAACTTGGAAAACCTGGATAGGTTATCTATCCAGGATGACGTTTCCAAGAGAAATTCAGTAGAGAATATGTATTATTCACAAATTGTGAATAACAAGACAATAACAGAATTCAGTTTATATAGAAACTTGGACGAGAGTGATCATCCAAGTAAGTATTCTCAATATAAATCCTATTAAGAAAAGTAATGATCACATCAACGAATGTGAATAAATGTTTATAAAAGGGACATTTTACATGTTTAAGGATAAACGACTAAAACTAATAATTGTTAACTAACAATTAAATAAAGTTTTACCAAATGAAATCATAAATATGGAAATAATTTGAGGAGTTACTTACATGGGACGTGATGTGGTAATTATAATAAGGCCACGCGTACCATGTGTTGATCGCTTACTCTGGCCAAGTAAGTAGTGAACACATGATAGCATGAGCTTCTTATAATGAGCGCAGTTATGTCCGATGTAGTAAGGTCAAGATGAATGAAAATTTAAAGGATCCTTAGGGTCAAGAAATCTTATGGGCATACTCGTATAAATGGTTTTCGCGGGAACCATAAAAACGATGTATGGCGCACATAGAAATAAAAGACCCAAGGAAATTCGTGACATAAGTCATTTTGGACGAAACAACCATGGTAGACAAAAAGGGCATTGTAAAACCAAAGTATAAATGACCCGCGGGGTCATAGAAACAAAGGTATTGCCCACATGGGAAAAACGATCAAAAACCATGGTAGACGAAAAGGGCATTGTAAAACCAAAGTATAAATGACCCGCGGGGTCATAGAAACAAAGGTATTGCCCACATGAGAAAAATGATCAAAGTCGTTGACTTTGGTCGTAGTAAAGAAATGATGATGATGATGATAATCATCATTCATAGTTTATAAGACTGTCAAGGATGGTCAAATAAAGAATAAAGGTTTGGTTGAATAAAAGCGATGGATTTCGCTAAGGCAACCAAACAAATTAAAACGAAATCTTAATGTATACCGGAATGCTTGCACTAATAATGACTTCGGTAAAGTACCCGGTTGATGGGTAAGGATTTAAACACATGCGTAAACCGAGAAACGGGAACACGAATTTAAAGTCAAAAGACTCGGATTACGAGTTATGACTATAAAATCTCGTATATAGAAATTGTGAGTAAATATGTTCAACTATTCGAAGTCGAATGGGTTGAATAAAGAATAATGTTGATTGTTTATAAGTGATGGATTTCACATTAATAGGTCAAACAGGTTGAATACAATATAACGCCAAATGGCACAAGTGAGCGCTAGCCAGATAAAGGTAGCGTTAAATGCAAGAGAATAATGAGCCCGGTAATGGGATATAACCAAATAAGAATATATGCAAATCAAATAACAGTAAGCATAAGAAGAACTGACGCATAAATGATGTGAGAAGTCATAAAATCGGAAAATCGTCCGAAAGAAAACAATTATAGCCATGAAACTACAATTAAGGTTAACGGGACCTAAGCTTGAAACCAAACGATTCTTCAAACAAAAACAGGGTGCCTTGACACCAAACATGTATTTTAAGAATGACGTGAGTAAGGAGTGATCTACGGGATCAACATATCCTTTAGGGTTATAAACAAATGAAAGATCTACGGGACTAAAACGACCCACGGGTCATGATTAGAAAGAAGTTATAAGGACCTTGCCCTAAAGAGGTGAAAGTCTAATCAAAATAGCCCATAAGGCTAAGTGATAAAAACCTACGGGTTAATTAGATAAAGCGAGGAAATCAGTTGAGAATCCCCGCATAAAACTAAGACTGTAAAAGAATAAATTATGGACTGTCAATATCCTGGTATGGATAATTGACAATAGTTAAAGAGAAGATCCTAAAACTAAAACTTCGGTTTTAGTAAGAAATAGCGTTTTTACAAACATAAATTCTGATAGGAATTTAAATAGTAAGCATGAAAGATACAAGTCTTGACACTGATAGGCGCAAGACAATATAATCGAAAAGTGATATTTTCGAAAATGAAAGGTAGATACATACTAAACACGGTGTGACACGATCACGGTTAGGAAATGTAATGTGAAGTAAAATCACGTTATAACCAAGCGAGCGGTGAAAAGTAACGGGACTAATAAGTCTAGTTAGTGAGACCGGTTAAGGCCAGTAATTCAAATCAATAAAATTTGGCTTGCTTGTAAGTGGTGGATTCGGTATAACTGAACCGAATAAATGAATTTTAAAACAAAAGAAATTGTTGCTAAAAGTGAAAGATTTCACTAAAGGCCTTTAAGCGGGTCAAAGTAACGGATTCATAAGGAATTCGATAGTATATGAAAGCGATGGATATCACTAAGTTAACTAAACTAGTGGAGATAACGAGATTACGTATTTCGAAGTTACACTATGTCGTATGAGATATGTAGACAATTAGTGACCAAAAAGATGTTACCATGCTTATCTGGTAATACTAACAATTGGTCAAAAGTGTAAGTAATGTTTGAAAGATTTCTCGGATCAAATACTTTGAGTTTAAACTCAATGAATTATGTAATAAAAGGTTTCGAGGACGAAACCTCTTTAAGGGGGGTAGACTTGTAACACCCCGAAAATGGGTTTGGTAATTCAATCCCGTTTATACTAAAGACGGGGAAAGTACCGTTAGTGGTAAAAGTAAACTGGCAAGTATTAGGAATTTAATTAATTAATCCTAATACTTAAAGTTAAAAAAAAAGAGCTTTCAAGAAAATAGGAAGATAAAAGGCCCGATTTAACGGGACTTAAAGTAAAACGGGATACGACTTCCCAAACCTACTAAGCTAACTAGGAATAATTCTAACCTAGTTAGATAGTGACTTATGAGTGGGTTAAAAACAACTAAACTATAAGTTGAACAAGATGGAGGGGCCAAAGTTGTAAGAATTGAAACTATAATATTAATTTTAATAAAAATCAAAAACCAAACACCATTTTTGAAGGTGTTGGTCGTGCAGAAGAAGAACAGGGGTGACTCCCCACTCTCAAACCCTTAAAACTCACCAAACTTGCAAATTGAAGGCTCAATCCAAGTTGAAATCGAAATTAAAGTGTAGATTATTGATCCTCATCACAAGAGGATTACAAGGTACGTAAAATTTCATGAAAACCCTCAACTTGAAATTCTCATGATTTTGGAAAATCTGAAATTAGATGTTGCATGTGTGTTATTTGGCTAGATTAGAAATGATATAGTGTCTAGAAGTGAAACCTAGACAACTACATGTGAAATCATGTCCAAATTCAGGAATTTCCATGAACACCTTGAAGGTGGTTTGTGGGTTTTACAAGATGAAGATGAACACTAGGGTTTAGAATGATTATTCTAGTGTAATTCGATCATAGAAAGTGATTTAAGAGAAATATGATGTTTAAATACTATATGAAGGCTTTATTGATGTTAAGTTAGCTAATTAGCAAGCTATGAACTTGAATATGAAAGATATAAAAGTATGCCCGCTAGGTGTTTGTTAAAATGCCTAAACGAAACTAAAATGTTGAAATTCCATGTGAAGTGTGCATTTGGATATGTCGATAGGTCAATTGACTTTTAGGAAGTCAAACTAACCAATGATTTAATCGAGTGATAAAGTCGACATAAGACCCGTTAGATGGAGTAGTCATAATTGATAATGACTAATCTAACCATCTTATGAATTATGATGATAGTTTGACGCTTAACGAGCTAGGTGGAAGCTTGATGAGTGAGCGGGTCAAACGAACCAAGTGAGAAGAAAGGCGTATTCGGGATGCGAGGTAAGTTAAAACTTACACCTTTTATTTAATATCTATTGGCTTTATAGATTTTGGATAATCAAAAGTCGCATTTGACTTATGATGTTTCAACCCGACGTGCGAGGTCCGGAACAAAAGACAATAATGATAAACCATGTTAAATGGTTAAAAAGAGCTGATAAGGTCATTTAGTTATGTAATGACTAATAAATAACGAGTTTTGAATAATTTACCTTATAAGGTAAATCAATACATTTAATAAAGGTAAAACGGCAATGTGGTCACTCGTTGACGATAACCGCTAGTTTTGGAGAACACTTTATGGCGTAAGATATAAATAGGTCAAAGTAATCAAGAAATAGATTTATAAGTAAGTCGACCGTACGGTGAAAACCGGTGCAAGTTATGTAGACGAGATGATAATAAATCCATCTCGCAAAAGTAAATGGTCATATAGACCAAACGGGTCAAAAGGTGAAAATATCACCCTTTGACAATATCGGCTAATGTTTTGTCGAGTTGCATGATTACAGGAATAAATATCGATTGAATGTTGTCATCGCTATTACTTAGCGGCTACTAAGGCAAGGTATCAAAACGGGTCAATATATTGATTCGAGCCAGGTATGTATAATTGGTCAAATCATCATTAGAACTTGAAGTTCAATGAGGGCTAAACAAGTTAAAATGGACATTGGGTTATCTTTTAAGTATACCGAATGATTTAAGTTATTGTCATTGTGTGTTAAAAACATGATGGCTATATAAACAAGATCCTAGTTTAAAAAGTGGAATTTTGGTCAATTACGACATGAAAAGTCCTTTGTTGTAAAGAAAGGGTTTAAGACGACCAAAACGCCCTCGTAAGCAAAATCGAGTAAATGAACCTTAAGAGTCGTTTAAAAACAAGTTATATGATCAAGCAAATACTTTGAATAAGTATAAAGAATGAAAAGGGTAAATCTTGGGTCAAATGACTCAATATGGGTCTTTGCCGTAAAATGATAGTCCGAGGGATAGAACTCGGAATATATGTATCTCCATATTAAATCCACCACAAATATAGTTGTGGTGGAAGACTACTTGGTAAGAAATGTGGAAATATAAAGTTAGATACAAATGAAAGCGATTTCAAGCTTTAAGGTGCTTAAATACCCTTAACGAGTCAAAATAAGCATACAAGCGAAAAAGGGTTTAAATGGTGTAATAAACCTATGATTAGAACCTAATATAGTAGGTAACATTAATTTGAAGAAGTGTATGTGATATAGGAATCAAACAAATACGTTTGTTTGATAAAATACATAAACGGGTTAAAATTCGGTAAAAGGGTAACGAGTCGAAGGCTTAGAAGTCTCAAAATTTATTATGTTGGATGTTGGATTTTCACTCCATAAGATGGAGGATTAAATTACGGACGCGTCGGAAAAAGAATCGGGTAAAACGGATCAATAACGAAGAAGTTATGGCCGTTTCCGTGAAATCAGATCGTGCTGGGAATATGCAGCAACCAGCTGCAACATTCTGAAGGAACAAGGCAGTGGCGTAGCGCGACTGGCAGTGGCGCTACGCGAGCACTAGCCAGTTTCGTGAAAAATGATTATTTTAATTTATTTTGCGTTGCGAACCCGTTTTAATACGTTTTAAGCTACGTATGACTAATCCAACTCATGTTTTATGAGTTTCAGGTAAATTTTAGCACCGGAGGACGATCAAGCGACGAGCAAGAACCGAACACGACCACGAAATAAGCTTCCGCACTATGTATCGTTATTATGTTAAACGACGAACGTACACATGATATGTTGTATACTTTTTAAATTGTAAAAAGTTTTAATAAACCCAAAATTTCCAATGCATATGTAATCTTAATTACATGTTTATTTTCGTTGATTATACGAAAACCAGTAAAATAATAACTAGGGTGTTACAATGCTGTAGACACTTCGGCAGAGCTTCGCTACCGGAAACAAGATCGTTACAAATGTCAAGGCATGAGAGGTATTTATAGGGAGGCTAATTCTGCTTGAACTGGTTCAAACGGAATCTAATTCCGTTTGAAATGACTCAAATGAAATCAGCAGCTAACTTCAAACGGAATTACTCATTTGATTTCGCTTGAAATGACACATTGTCATTTCAAGCGAAATTACCTATAAATCCAGTTTCTTGTTTTTTGTGCCCTGATTTATCTAGTAAAATACAAGACTCGATACAAGACGAAGTCGACAGACGGATGCACCAACAATATACATACATAGCAAAAACATAATGAAATCATGTACTATACGTGTACTAATGAACACAGCAAGTATGAGTTATGAAATCATGAAAAGCACGAAAGTAACAAGTAGGCACATGTGTTTCACCCCAAAATGTTTGAAAAACAGTAAAAGAGGGGACTATGTACTCACCTGAGGGTGCTTAGAAGTCTTGAACAACAACCAAGCAAAGCTAGAGGGATCACGGAATCAAACGGCACCTAATATAGGTAACTATGTAAATAAACGGACCTAAATCGAAAGATCGGATAAAATGAGGTTTCGTAAACCAAATAAGTAAAGGAACTCATGTAACATGGTTTAACAAAGCCTACATTCTAAATCGAAACCTAACCTAAGTGCCTATGACCCATTACGACCCGTTTAGGTAACTTGCGCTACTTTAACGCGTCGTTCGCGTAAAACGCGTTCAGAACGCCTAACTAGTCCTATGACAAGTAGTATATGCCTTAATATGTCTAATAATGTTACCTAATTAGTTTAGATGTCAAAATTTAGGTTACATATGCTTAAAATGAATTTATGCATAAAAAGGGCATTTTGGTCATTTTCCTAAGGCATATAAACTACCTATCATACAACTAACTAAACGAAGTGACCATAAGGTATAACCTCGGAAGGTTATTCCCTATACAACTATGGTCACCTAAGGTGTTCGGTTGGATCCTAATGATCGACAAAACGGGTCGGGTTTGAAAGTCTAAGCGGTTGTTTAGACCGCTTATCTTACGACCCTATATAAGCACGAATCTAAAAGTGACGAGTTAAACATGTAAATACATGTTTAACGAAGTTAGAAAACAAGTTTGGTAACAAAAAAAACGGTTTTGATACCCAATAATAGTTTGGTTACAAAATATGCAAGAATACGCATTTTTACCGAAACTATGATTCGTCACTACACCTAAATAACGTGATAATCAGTAGGTATAGTCACTAGGGACTATAACCATCGTGATTACGCTCACGTTGCAAGTTCAAATGAACTTTGTGTTGACCATAACCTGGTCAAAGCGTTTGACTTTCACGCTTAAAAACGCATAAAAGAACGAAAAAATACTTACAAAAGGTCCAAGAATGGAGGTTTGATCTAATTATTCTCACGTATGAAGTGAAAACACTCCAACTTAGAAAACAAATCAGATCAAGTGTGAGTTTGAAGTGAAATGCTTGGGGGTATTTATAGATTTTGGGTGACCGTTATGATCGTTCCTCGTAAAACAAGCTTTGATCTTGGCCTTACACTTGCACCCACTGATTTAGTAAACTAGGGGAGTCCAAAACCAGTCCACAGAATGAAGGAAACCATGTACAAAACAAAGGAGTAGCTGGTTTCTAAAGAAAATACTTTTTGCTAATCTGGGGGGTCCTTACGGACCGTATGGGTTTGTGCTTACGGTCCGTAAGCCTTGTGCAGGTCAGCTAGTTTCACAAAAAGGTAGAACAGGCCCCTAAGACTCCGAACTTGATTTTTGATGCGTTTTGGCACGTTTAAGCCCCGTTAACCTCATTTCAAGGCTCTAAAATGAAGTTAAAGTATACGGAACATGAAACATGCTCAAAAAAATCTCGGGTGTTGGTTCGTTTAGCCGTACGGTTGCGTTGTTCGGTTAATTACGACGAAACACGAACGGACGCGAAAAACGATCCAAATTACGCGACGAATGGAATTTTATCATGCCAACCACTAAAATAAAATATTTTAATGATTACATAAATTTTTGGATGTCCAGATGTATTCAAAACGTAAGATATGCTCGAAAATGCAAACTTATGCACTTTTTGACGCTTTTAGTCCCTGAATGACCAAAAAGTTTATTTTAGCATACCGAACCCCTCAAAGCCTATTTCTAAGCTATGTAAAGGATATTTAGGGCATGTTTAACTTATGATCAAGTTCCAGAATGTTCGTTACAGTACGAATCGGCATACCTTCCCTGTTTGTCGAAATTAGTCCCTATAAGCGAATAAACTTGATTTCGACACACCAAACCATCCAAAACTTATTTCTAAGTTATGTAAAGGTTAATTAAGGTATGTTAAGCCTATGTCACTATCCCAGGGTGTTTTTCACGTTAAACTGATTACGTTCACGCATCAGTTCGCGTATAACCTTCCAGAAAGCGATTTAAAGCTCGAAATCGAATAAGAATTGATATGTGCAAATGATACACATATTTATACAAATACCAAGTATGAAACACAATATTTCATTGATTTGGTATCTGTTTGATGGCCGTGGAGGCACCGATGTCACAAAAGGGTTCCTCAGACTGTGCCTTAAATATAAATATCCCTTCCTTAGTATCAGCTGAGTATCCTAAGGGATTAGGTTGTGACAATGTTCCCTCATCTTTTGGTTAACCATCTATGTGACGATAAGCGTCCGAAATTCCTTGCTCACTCATACTGTAAACTAACAAATAGTCAAATAACACAAAACATATAATATACATATTTACACAGAATTATTTCCTAACATAGAATTTAAATTTTAAGTGTCAGCAGAACACTTCTTTGGCTTAAACCAATGGTTGTAGATCTTATACCACTCTCTGTCACAACCCTCGACCCCTACCTCGAGAGCGGGTGTCGTGAGATCCAGATCAGTGGTATCGGTGTTTGTTAATTTAGCAACGGAATACATTAGGACCGTAGTTAGAAAATATTTTTATCAGAGTAAAACACCAACTTTTATAATAATAATAAATCATTGGGATAAAACCCAAGTTCATTTGACAATACATTTATAGGGATAAACCCTAATTATTGAAAATAACAACTCCTTTTTTTTTATTTAGGCAACTTTTATAGCCACTTTTCCAAGCCTTCAGTGCTCTCCAGCTAGCTTCTATTGGCTTTCACATTTTGTTACCTGAAACGCGTTTTAAAAATATTTTGTCAGCAAGAAATACTGGCGAGTGCATTCCAGTTTAATCAAAACAGTTAAAATAACTTTCATAATATTGAGGGTGATTACAATGTTTATATCTACACAGTTACTCATTCAGTACTATCCACACCAGATTTGTGGGTCATATTACTCATTGGCTAACTCTTTGTCCAATGGTAACGTCTTTCACATTTACAAAACCCCAACATACCGGCAGTAATTGTAGAATACAAAAACTCAATCACTATTTAAGTATTATTAAAACATTTGAGGTTTTGGTGAAAAAGGTGACAAAAAGTAAGATGTACTCACAAATAGTGAGAAAAATGAATGTACTAACATCGTTGACTTAGGTGATATTACTATAGCTTCCTGGTGTACCTCATGGTTATTATCTATTAAAATTAAACAATGCACACGTGTTAGTAAAATAACCCAAATCACATTAACCGTACAACTCGAGACAGAATTCCAATGACTGATTCAGGCAGAGCCTTGACATGCATTATGGAATCCTAGATCAATCGGGTGTAACACGAGACAGAACTCCAACGACTGAGTCAGGCAGAGCCCTGACATGCGTTACGGAGCCCTAAATTGATCGTGTAGGGTAACAGCAGGGTTATAATACTTACAACGAGGCAGAGCTTCGCTTTTAGAGGGGTATTATGCCCGGGTATAATAATTGCCTACAAAATTTTGAGAGAGAATTTGATTACTGAACGATTGAACAAATGAGCCGATCATCTCAATTTATAGGCCTGATCTATGGCGGCTCATGGTACGCGAAGACCAAAGCTAACTCTCTCGCGGCCCGCGAGAGAGCAGGTGTCGAGTATAGCTTGGTCGAGTCAAGGGGCTAGCTTTGATGAGTCACCTGCCATGTGGCGGGATGTCTTGACCGGCAATCCAAGCCAGTCGCGGCCCGCGAAGGCTTTAGCCAAGGGGGTTGCGCCCCGCGAGAGACTCCTAAACTTCGTTTTTCTTGATTTTTATAAGTATAAGGGTATTTCGGGCTCGTTTCTCGCGTACGGGGTATATTTTAGAACATCTAGGGTCCCGTTAAGGGTTCTAGGAGGGTTGTTATAATACAAATAATCTAGGTATACCTTACATGTATCTAGCAAGTAGCATGTAAATCAAACCATCACGTAACATGTAGAGCATGTAAGTTAAACTAACACTTAACACATAAAGCATGTGGGCCATACCTAGACTTATAACAAAAAGCCCAAAGTATGTAAAGTAACTATTGTACGGCCCAATTGAGTATACGATGCGAGTGGGACTTCAGTTGAAACCAGGAGATCTCGAGTCGAAACCAAAAGGATCTCGAGTTACAACACATTAATCGAAACCTCAAGGTTTCGAGTCGGCTCTGAGTCAAAACTGGACAGGTTTCGACTCGCAACCAAGCTGGTCTCGAGTCCTTTGATGTGTGTTGTCAAGCTTGTGTCAGAACCAAGGAGATTTTGAGTCGGCATCAAGAGATTTCGACTCATAACCTCAGTCGGAACCTCGTAAACATTTATTTTTTTAGCATCATACAAGTTGTACCGAAACATCAGTGTGTGTGTTCAGTTATACATCACCTTAATTCACGTTAATTAAGTTAATCATTCAAGTTTGCACAACCTAACCCTAATTTGCAGCCGTTTCATCAAAACTATCAAAATCAACAACATGTTCTTCGATTCACATAAACCCTAAATATTCCAACTGATCATGCATAACTAGAACTGTTAATTTATCATCATACGAAATCATCAAATAGAATCATAATAGCAATTAACACCATAAACAACTCATTGAACACCCTTATCATGCAGATCCTAAGTTTTCATATAACCTGATCTTAGACATCAATATTATCAGATTTACGCTAACATTTTATCATCAGAGTCAAACCATCGAACATCCTAGCCATTGGACATCTTTCATGAAATCAATCACAACGAAGAAAACTGAATTAAAAGGATGATGACTAACCGGAATACAAGGTGAAAACGAGGATGTTTGGAACAAGAATGAGCTGCGAGAGAGAAGGAGGGGCTGCCGTTGATCAAGAGGGAGGAGAGTTAGGGTTTTGGTGTTTGTATGTTTTGCAAGATAATGATAACCACACACACAAAATCGTGTGTGCATGCATGCACTCAACAAGTGAGTCGGGCCCAACTTGGGTTCGAACGGACTTGGGATGAGAACAAAAGGTAGAGAAAGAAAAGTGTTTGGCCCATAAACGGAGTGTGCGACTCGAGAGTGATATGCGGTCTGGATTTTTTTTGTAACAGATAAACATTTAACGTTTCACAACTTCTATTACTTCGCTTATAACATTCAAATATATCAAACACATTTATTAAATTCACATAACGAACACATAAATACAACGTAAGTGATACGGAGGAAAAGACCTTAGAAATACGAGTTGTCACAATACGTCATCATCAACTCTTTCAATGTAATTCCCACCGTCATCCTAGTATTCCGAGTGAATACTCATATGTTCCGGCGATTGATAACCAGGAACACTAAACGGTTTATCATCGGGAATATTGTTTCTCAAATCATCGAGATTAAGAAATTGAGCTTCGTTCGTGGGATTGCCATGATTTTGGTTAACTCCACGGTTGACGTTAATGTTTTGGTTGTTGAGGTTGGGTGGTAATGGGTTTTGTCGATTTGGGTTTTGAGGTGGAGGTGGAGGTGTGGGTGTACGTTGGTGGTTGTTGTGATTTGGGCCATGGTTTTGAAATGGTGGTGTTGGTGGTCTTGATTTGTTACCACCGCTCGGTTGGTCATTTTGGATGTTTTGGTTAGAGCGAAGGTTACCGTGATATTGAAATTGGTGTTGGTTTTTGTTGTTGGGTTGGTTGGGGTTTTGCGGCTCCATTGAACTAGGTCCAATGGCTTGTGTAGATGGTGAGTTGGTGTTGAGTGGGTCAGAAGCAAGAGTTGCCTCTAACCGGTTGGCTAAGTTCCTTCTTACGACCCGCTCGATCTCCAATTCGAACACCAGTGGTGAGGTCCTCCCGGAATTACGTGTATGCATGCACTACCTGTAATCTGCACAAGTAACACACCCGCGTAACACAAAAGCAGAAACGATAATAAGGAACAAGCTATTAAACAGATAATCACAAAATCAATAATATCCAAACCCAAAGCTCACGAACTCCAAGGTAACGGCGCCAAAATTTGATCGGAGTGTCGCGCCCTGGTTAAAGATAATATTTATATGCCCTAATTACCCTTAACAATGTGTTAACGGTAATAAGGGGTCGAACCATGAAGAGTTTGTGGTTTGTGTATGGATGAGATTGATTTTTAAAGAATGTTGTCACTTTATGAAGCTTGCTAAGAACTTGATTAATTTTTTGGTTTGAAAAGAGATGTCGGATTAAACGGACGAGTTTGTTTTTAATTACTTAGCTAAGAAAAACTTAAACAATTGCACGAAAACTTGATTGATGGTTGAAAACAATATTTTGGAATACGGTTCATACCCGGTTCGGTAATTGAAGACCTAGGGTTTCTACACATTTTAGATTCAATTCAATTGCAAAAGTGATTAACGGAATTAGTGTCACATGGCTTAGGTGCCAAGAGCTATCAACATCGTAGACGACGGACCGCAATGCACTTCATTACCAAGAACATGTAAATCCTAACCTCGACAAGGCATAAATGCACAAATTCATTTCGCAGTGTCAAATTAAATTTTATAATCATTCGACAATTCACAAATTCAATTAAAAAACATGACAATTATCAAAGGTTTCAAAATCAAAATACAACTTGTCACAAATCAAATCTCAAAACAATGTTTAAACCCTACGATCTTACAAAAACCTACACCGGGGTGAAACCCGAGAGGATTAGTTGCTCATGGTGGATGAAACTTGATCACCGGATGATTGGAACTTGAGCACGAACATCTTGAAGCTTCGAGAGTGAGTGAGATGGTGGTTAGGGTTGGAATGGATTATGGTGATGGTGAATGGATTAAAAAGGTGATAGTGAATTAGGGTTAAGATGGATTGATGGAGGATGATTGTGGATTGATCGGATGAATGGGAATGATTCGAGATGATGAAGATGAAGTTCTTGGCTCCAAAGTGGTGTTAAAAACTCAAATATTCCGTAACTCCCCCAAAAATGGTCAAAACCATCAATATAACTCGTCCTCAAACATTGAAAAGCGAATTTCAGCGTCTGGAACATAGGACGGGTGTCGCCGACGTCTTTCCCCTGGTTGTCTCAGTTTCTTCCAACACACTAATCCACTGCTTACGCAACAATTTGGCCGATGGTACTATCTGGGGGGCATCGCCGACGGCTTAGGGGGCGTCGGCGACTGCCTCTCCATTTCCTGTTTTCTGTTTTGTCCATTTCTCGCACCCGGTTGACCCGTTTTCCATCCCGATGCTTCGTATAGCTCCGGAATAGCCCTTTAAACTCCGTTAGACCTGCAAAACACAATTCCAATCAAAAGTAGGCTATTCAAACTAAAATTTATGTAAAAACATCAACTTAAACATACTAGAACACCAGTTTTCGACCACGTATCAATATTTTTAAGCACTTTTTACTCTTTTATCCAGTTTTAAATTTATAAAACACGATATAACACTATCACTCTCTACAACATGCTAGGGAAAGTGCACCGATCATTGACGTAGTATAGTGATGGTAAGATACCGAGGTCGTCCAAGTACACAAGAGCTTTTAATAACGGAATATCGTCGACGTCTAATCTAATCAAATTTTGAAGAAGATTTTAATAAGTAAAATAAAGAAACAAGTAGACAAGATAGAATCACTTGGCTCTGACTCATCTTTTATGTATCCTTTAATGATTTCCGCACTTTGGGTTTTTTAAGAGATTATCTTAGTTATAGTGGCATGTCTCCCTTTTGGAGGCAACACTACCTTCAGCCATATTGGTCTGAGTCATCAGGGATACAGTCCCACAAGACCAGAATATTGAAAGATAATTAAGTAAATTATTAATGAAAAATATGGCATGTCCATCTTTTAGAGGCAACGCTACCCTCGACCATATTGATTTGAGTCAGCGGGGATACTGTCCCACAAGGTCGGTTTAAAATTTTAATGGTAGTTTATTTATAAGGGATTCAAGTCGTTCTTACTTCCCCTGATTTGATGTTATCTGCCTCAAAGAAAGTCCTAATAAGCTTGAATCAAGTCCTCGCAGGATCTATACAATGAACGAAACAAAAACTTTACCCATGCCGCCCTTCTAACCCCCTTCCAGGCAGTTAACGCGCTTTATATAGAGAGTAAAGACACGAATGAGTGAGTCAACAAAACATGAAGAGATGATAAAATAACGTTCACTTTCAATATAAAAAACCTAGTTATTAAAGTTATTAATACATACCCAATTAAAAAGTTGACTAAAGATTGGAAATCAAAAGTAATACATAAATGACTTGTCTTCACCAAGTGATGTAAGAGATTAGCCAAACATGGCCTTTGTTTGACACACTCTAAAGATGAATGATGGATGAATGTGGTGGATGATGGTGGAGTGGTGGCAGGTGTGAGAGAAGTGGTATGCTAAGGAATGAGTTGCAATTAAACCAAACACCCTTATTTATAGCTGAAAACAGACAGTTTACACGGCCCCGTACCTTGTAGGCACGGCCCCGTGCTCTTCTCCTTCTCTGTCTTCATTAAATGAGCTTGTCAGTCCAGATGCTCACATGGCCTCGTGTGTCAACGGCATGGCTCCGTGGCCATTGTACTTGTTGTATGATCCAAGATTTGCATATCTGGAGTTGACCACGGCCCGTGTCCATGGGACACGTCCCGTATGTCTTGTCTGCTTCTGTTTTCTTCTTCCTAAAATCTTGAGCGGGGCACGGCCCCATGCCTGGCAGGCATGACTCGTGCTTGCCTTCTGATTTGTTGTTTTTGGTCTTTGGGTGAAGCTCGGAGGATTGGTATATTGTATCGACTTCCCTTCTTTTGTATTTGTGCTGGTTTTTGCTATTAATTTGTTCCTTTTGTATATTTAAGCTTTTTTAATCCTAAAAATCAAAAGTATACAAAGAAACACATTTTTTCCAACATTAGTACTAAAAAGGGTTGTTTTTATATTTTATTTGATATAATTCATATGTTGCATTTAGTGCATATCACCAGTTGAATATTTGTTTACAATCAGTTTAGTTATTTATTGTTTTTGTAAATTAAACATATAAGTGTTTGAATAGTTTGGGAAATGAACAATAGGCGGATACTGGATAATAGTTGCGTAATTAAGTCGATTGATTAAAACAAGTTAAGCTATGTGTCAGATTATACTGTACTCATTCATTATTAATATTTCATTATATTGTACTTTTCTATTTAGATCTGAATTCGAAACCAATATCCATATCCACGAGTTATGGAGATTAGGTAAAACAGTGGAAAACACCAAAACGGTACCAATACGGTAAAGTATCGAAAAAGTTGTACCGGTACCGTACAGGTACCGAACCGATATATGCGGTACAGTAATCGGTATCCACTTTTTCTCAATTTTAGTATCGGTATTTTTGGTATCGATACTAGTATGATACTGATCTCATCCCTAATCTAGTGTTAATGAAAAACTATTTACCATTTTAATGTTCCTTAAATACTATTTACCAAAATGGTATTTTTTGTATTTTATATTTGCTTTTTGTTTTAACCAACATAACATACTTATTTATTTATTTTTATCTGTTCTTCTATTGTCTGTGTTTTTATTCTTTTATTATACAATTTTTTTGTTATTTCAATCAACCCAATATTTTATTTTTTATAATTAACCTATTAGTGTTTTATTCTTATACTATACATTTTTCAATCAACCCAATTGTTTTTAATAATCAACCTATTAATGTTTAATTGTTACTTATACTTTATATCAATCAATCCAATATGTTTTTTTCTTCGATCAACATATATTCTGAGATCAACATATACTCTAAAAGTTGACAAAAAAGAATTAAACAAAGTGTATTTAGAGTTTTTTTTAATACAATTAAGAAGAAGAAGTTTGATGAGAAAAAAACAAATTTTTTTATCAGGCAAAAGTCAATCAAATTGGTGAGTTGGTTAGACCTCTATCTACTTAATATATATATATATATATATATATATATATATATATATATATATAATCAAGAAATTATTTATGAACATAAGATGGGTTGGATACGATTGCTTGGCCAGAATGGGCATAATAAGCAACTTAAATGAAATATACCACCATGCTAATTAAGATTAAAGCGTTGGTCATCACACCCATCTTTGGTAAATAGTTTTCAATGAGTTTTTTATATTGATTAAAAGAAAACGTAAGTAGAAAATAAAAAAAAATTAATAGGTTGATTGAAAAAAAAAACTGTATTGGGTTTATTGAAAAAAATGTATAATGAAAAAAAATTAAATATAGACAATGGATTCAAATAAAAAAATAATTAATAAGTTTGTTATGTTGATTAAAGGAAAAGGAGAATACAAAATTAATAAAAACACCATTTTGGTAAAAGTTTATAAGGAACACTAAAATGTTAAATAGTTTTTCCACCAACACTAGTTTAGGAAAAAAAAACTCATTAAACTTGGATTTAACAATTATTTTTGTCTTTGGTTTTTATTGGTTATTTGAATTAAGTCTAGATTGTAGGTTATGTTGACCGAAATTAAGGTTTTCGGTTATGTTTTTTTATTAAAAGTTTTATGTTATGTTTTCTATTAAAAGTATAATCAATGTTTCAATTACTTAACCGAACTTAAGTATATGTTACTATAATAGCATAAAAATAAAGGCTCAATAACTTTCTCTTATATGAGTTTTCTCTAAACATTTGCAATAACATATCTAGCATTTTATTGCTTGTGTTTCATGCCAGGTGGTATCAAAGTTCATTAATGTCCCGATGGTACGTTGCGTTGGAGTAAATCAACCTCCTCATTCTTATGGTGGAGATCGTGGGATTGATGCTTTGTGGTATGGTATCCGTTGGATGATATTTATCTTAAGGTAGACAAACTAGACACAATCTTTGAAGAACTACACGCCATGATCGTAGGTGGTGGAACATCCATAAAAATTATGAGGGTGGTTACTATAGTGCTACTCGACATTCCATTATAGGCAAGAGAGGCCTTGGCGGCACTACTCGTAGCTAACAATATCATGTCTACATAAAGAAGTACATCCCTTATTCTGACTTGTTATTTGACAAGAGGTATGTTCATTTGGATGACAATTCATATGAGGCCCCCAAACCAGAAACCTCACACTCGTACATCATCATATCGGTTTATCTAAAATATCGTTAAATTCTTACAACAAACACCACAGAAAACTCAACTTTCAAATAATACTTAACTCAAAGTAAAAGACATTGAATTTTTAACTCAAATGACTCCTTATGATACGAATGGCAACCCAATCCCACGAGAACCTTCTTGCGCCAGCCAAGAGACCCTCATCCTCCAATACCAACCTACACACAGATCTAACATACATGCAAAAGTCAGCTTCGTTGAGTGAGTTCTAACAGTTTGAGAAACATAAATCACCATATATAACCTCTTTCTTAAGAAAACCACAATATTTAGGTAAAGACCACTTTAACCCGACTAAGGGTGACTGACCAAGATGACCCATCATCATTTTGACTAGGTTGCCTCCTCGTTAACCGACCACTAAGACCTACAACTCATCATACTCAATACTCAACTCGACATACTCTATTAGGACACACTCAAGAACCACAGTTGATTTTCGTCAACACCTCACCTACACCCAAGAAACGTCATTGCATCACCTTGTAAGATTCACTGTCATAACACATTCTAGCATTTTGACACAACCAGATAAAGACTCACATTCACAACTCCCACCAGGATTTCTATAATCAACACATAAAATGCATAAGGTGGGAACCTTACACCAACACCGATCACATCACAAAGACATCATCGGGCCTCTTTTCCTCGTTTTCCTTGTTTGGCCATTGCCTTCCACATTGTTTAAGCTAATCAATGCCACCATCCAAAGTGACGGCTTTGAATGACACCTCGTTTTGGGTCTTCACCCGAAATAATAACCCAAGGATGCTCCACACAACACACACACACATATATACACATATATATATATGTATATATATATATCCTCTAATGTCTAAAACCTTGTTCACACAACAACGTTATGAATCACACATTAATCCCATCAATACATCCTTTGACCCACACTGCAAACTCTCTAAGGACTTGTCTACTCATCCGCATCCACATAGATCTTAATTAACTCATCACACACAATAGTCAATTAGTAAAGACTCTATATGGCACACTATGGCGTGACCTAAGGTCAAACATGGATATATAATTCCTTATAAAGACTCTGTATGGCACACTATGACATATAATGATCCGTTATGACTTCTTACGGACCATTATAGCATCAGTTGCCAAATTAAGTCAAACATAGTTAAACATAATGAAGAAACACTAGATAAATGGTCGGAACCGGGATATCTAGGGGGTTTGAATCCGCATAAAAGGTTGGTTTCCTCTCGTTCAATTCAGGTTCAACTGATCTACTTCTTTGATAACTCTGCAAAAAAGAGCACCGTTAGCCTCGCCAAGGGGAGAAGAGGGTTCTCTCCTTGACCCGACTCCGGTGTGAGAATAAGTATGGGTAATGAAGAAGAAGATGTATTTGAGAAGTGTGTGTAACTTGAATTCATACCTGGGTTGCTTCTCATATTTATAACCGGGAGTCGTTTAGGCGGGAAAACCCGTTAGTAAAAACTTGACGGAAGATGCTAACCCCGTAAGCGGTTATGTTTCCTTCCGTCAAGCTTCTTGATCCGATGTGATAGCACACGGATCGTGGTTTAGATCAAAGGCTAGGGATTAGCCACGTGTAAAGTGATTAAGTGGAGATTACTCTCCAATTACATGCTTTCGTTGTGAACTCAGGGATGACTGAGATAGTGACACGTGTCCAGACGGTTATAACCGTCTTAGTGGTGCACGATTGTATTCCTTCTGGAAGATTACTACTGTAATCTGGTGTGGCACCTTATCGTGTGGAGACCACTGAATAAATAAATCCCAAGTCTGGGTAAACAATATCCAAGTCTGGATATTGGGCGAAAATGTCTAATGTAGGATTTTTACCCTCTACTTTGTGGGAGGAAGCGCAAGGACTTATGATTTCCCTTTGGCGCGCAAGTGTTGACTGTTGATTGTTCTCTAAGTCCTCCTTTTGTAAGACCAGTGCGCGGCCGCGCAAGGTAAGGAGAACTTTAAAGATGAGATTGTGGTATGGTCCTAAGCCCTTATTATGGGATTTTTGGGACCTTACCCCTTCAAGTCCCCCCAGTCTAGTATTGCATTTATGCAAGTAAGTGGAGCACTGGACTTATGAGAGGGATATGCTTTTGGGCGCGAAAAATAAGAAAACTTCTGGAAGAAGATTCATTATGATTTTTGTAAAGATTTTTGAAAATCTTTGACTTTGAAAGAGACCGGTACAGTAAGCCTGAATGACAGACTGTCATTGTCAGTTGTTTTTTACTGCTCGTGTCCTGCACGCGCGTGTGTAAACGCGTTTGTGTTGATTTTCACTCTCTCTATTGCTTGGAGAACCGTGATATCCGAAAAAGGTGTTGTGGCGGTTACCGATGCTATTTATTGCGGTGAGTATATATAACGTTTGAGTAATCTCCTCTGTGTAATCATTATTTTGTTGAAACTTTCCCTATTCCTTTCTTTCAAGAAAAGATTTATCATTCCCTCCTCTTATGTCAACCAGAGAACACCAAGAAGATCTCGCTGAAGAAATGTCGACTGAACTTCCATCGTTAAAGTGGCCTAGAGCGTCCTTTGATGGTTTAATTCAGAATCTCAAATTTCCAGAAAACTGGGGTGCTCTGTATCCTGAGGGGCAGACTGCGGCGGATGCTCCGGCTGGGTATATTACCCTTTTTTGGGATTTTTTCTGTGAGGGTAACTTTCACTTGCCCGTCACTAAATTTTTTCTTGAAATCCTTGGGTTTTACAACCTGCACATCTCCCAACTTCATCCTATTGGCATGGTTAGGGTTCGACATTTCGAATTCGTGTGTCGGACAATGCATGTTGAGCCAACCGTTTCCCGATTTAGGGTTTTTCATCAGATGCATTGTACCCAAGGGTTTTACTCGTTCGTTCAGAGGGCTTCTGCAAAGAAGATTCTACAGCAACCCCCAAAATCTTTTCACGATTGGAAACAAAAATTCTTCTTTATCAAGGCCGGAGTGATTCCGGTGAGGATGGTTCTAAGGGGGAAAGAAGATGTTCCGATCGAAACACTTCAGACCCCTGTTGATGAAAACTGGTATCAGGATTTGAAGGATGTGCCCAATATTGCTTTGCCAGAGAAAGCTCTTGTCGGGGCCGGCATGAGTTTGAATTGGAAGATGGAGCGTGATGACAAACCGGTGTATACCGAGGATGGTCATGGTAAGATTGGGTTTTTTTTTTTTTTGACTTGCTATCCTTTGCTTGCAGTTGTTTCACTATATGTTGTTGCCTTTAAGAGGGAAGGCGGAAGGATGGGTACTATCAAGAAGAAACCTGAAGAGGAACTTTGGTACCATCGTATTGTAAGAAATTTTGTTCTTCCGCGGGATGCGGATCTGTCTGCCCCACCAGCTGCTGGTGCTGGTAAGCTATATCTGTTTTTGGTATCCTTTTTGCGCTTGTGGGTAAACTTTTGTTTGCGCCTTTGTAGGTGAGTTGTTGAATTTGGGCATAGGCCCTGAAAAGAAGAAACGCGCGATGACTTCTGCTTCTGCGCCGAAGAAAAGTGGTGCAGATAAAACTCATACTTTGAGGTCAAAAAATGTTGGAGAGAAGAAAGGTATGCGCCGTTCCTCTGACTCCAGGTGTGATTATGTGGTGGTTTCTGATTCTTTGGAGGGTCTTACCCCTGCAGTAACTGTACGAGAACCAAAACCTGAACCGAGGGATCCTGCTGATATTCCCCCATCCAACCCGAGTGATCCTATCGATTTGGATTCTAGTCCCGAACACTTGGTGCACAGGAAGGTTGGTAAAAGGAAACAAGCTGATACGGATGCGGAGGGTCAACCTCCTAAGAAAGTTCAGAGGAAGAAAATTACCAGAAAAGGGAATCTTGACTCTTTTATTTCAGAATCTGTTGGTAAGTGTTGTCTTTTCTTGTTTTCTTTGTGCGCGTTAAATCTTTAAAGATTTTTGTTGCTTTTTCAGAGGTTCCTGTTTCCCCTGTTCCCACAGAACTGCAATCTGTGGTAAATGAGGAGCTTCCATCCACCTCTCTGCGTGCTTCTGTTGCTGACCAGTTAGAACCTACAGAGGTTGCTGAAGGTGGTGTGGAGAATTTTGTTGAGGCTGAGGAGCCTGTTGATACTGCTAGAGAGGCTGAAAAAGTTGTTGATCCAGGTGTGGTGGATGGTGCTGGTAAGCCCCAAACCCCTGAAATTGTTGCTGAAGATCTGGGGAAAGAACAAACTGCTGAAAAAACTTCAACTTCTTCCCCTAAACCTTCTGATGCTATACCTGAGCATGTTGAGAAGGTGACGGTTGAGGGGCAAGGCTCATCTGCTGGTGTTGGTAAACATTCTCCAATCCGCCCAGAAGAAACCTTGGGAGATTATTACTACCGGACTTATATGGAGAAAGATGCTTCTGAGCCTCACGCCCCCGTTTGGAATTTAAAGAAAGGTGACACTTTCTCGGATTGGCGCGTGTGCCAAGATTGGTTGCAGGGGATACTTCCGCCTGGATAGATCAAGTTTCAAGAAGGCCGATCTTATGAACAAACCTATCAATCTTATCTTGAAGAAACTGCTTCTCATGTCTCTACCACTCACCGCATAGTGCGTGAGTGGTATAGTATGCATAAGGATCAGGAATCCTTTATGGTGTCTCAAAAGAAATTTGCCAAAGATGAGAAACGCCTGGCTCAGCTGAAGGCTAAATTGGAAGCTGATCAGGCCAAGTTTAAAGCTGAGCACAAGACTGAGGAATGGTCCGTTGCTGGTTGGAAAAGAAAAGCGGAAGCTGAAGCTGCTCTCCTTTCTGAGGAACGCAAAAATTGGAGGAGAATTTGCGAAAAAGATAATACTGAGAAGGCAAACCTCCGCAACATCATTAATAACCTTAAGGCCGAGGTTGAAAAACTGAAAAATCAGGATGCGGAAGTAGGAAGGTTGAAGAAGGAGAAAGCGGATGCAGAAGCTGCTTTGGAAGAAGCGCGTTCTCATAGGGAGCGCAGTGAGCAGCGAGAGGTACAAGCTTGCGCCACTCTTGCTCTTAGAGATAAAGAATTGGAAGAACTTACTACTTTGCTTTCTGATCAGGAAAAACTTAAGAAGGATTTGGAGCTTGCGCATTCCGAGAATACTGAAACCTCCCGCCGTTTGACTGAAGCCGAAGAGAAGTTGGAAAATTCAGAAACGGCGCGGGTTACAGCGGAAAGCGAGCTTGAACCTTTGAAGAATGATATGGCCTGGTTGAAAGATCGTGGTATTGCTTGTGTAAGTTTCTCTTCTCCCTTTTTGTTGCGGAACTGTTTATGCGCTTTTGATACTTATTTTTACTTGATTTCACAGATTGCTGAATCTGTGCTGAACTCTGAAGAGTTGGATAAAACTGTTGCTCGTTTGTTGGTTGTTGCGCGAAGAGATGGATATGCGCAAGGATATGCGGAATGTTCCCATCATGTGAACAGTGCTTTAAAGGTTGACTGGGATAACAGTAAGTCTGCAACTTTTGGCGCGGATACTGGTGCCGCGCTTGCTGCCTTGAAGACAGAGTTTAACAACTTGCAACTTCCGGTTATGGATCTGATAAATGTTGCGCTGCAATCTGATGATCACGTGGCACAACTAAGGGAAATCTTTCTGGATGAGGGTGAAGATTTAGCGTAGGTTGAAAAATGTATTGAACAATTTTCTTGTAATATTTGGGATGTAAATCCCTATTTTGTTGGTGCGCTGTTGCGCAAGTAACTTAAACACTGCTGTGTTTGAAAGTTTTTTAGGGCGTATCTGTACGCCAAGTATGATGTTTCTATTTGTTTGTTTACAATATTTTGCATGAGTACGATTACTTTTTGTTGAGTAAGGCGAATGAAGTTGGTATAAAGCTTATGCTTGAACTTATGGCCGTTTGTGATGTGATCACTGACCGTTCATGAAGCTTGTTTTAGAACTACCATAATGTTTTTGCACTTACTAAAAGAAATTGCATGCACTTTGTAAACACAGAAATAATAGAAACTTTGTAATTTTATTAACGGATAGAGCACAGAGGCTTTTACAAAGTTTTGCTAATAATTATGTGAAACTTAACTTACTCTCCAATATTTCCGCTTTGCTTGATAGATCATGTCTTTTCGCGGGAAACTTATAGAGTCGTCTTTTAGGTTTTTGCCCGTTTGCTTGGGCCCTCCTCACCCCGGGTTATCTGCTTAATCTCTTTGCGCACATTTTGGAGTAAATGCGTGAGTTCGCCGCTCTTGAGGGCTTTCTCTATTTCTGTGCGTAGAGAGATGCAGTTGTTAGTGGTATGCCCGTTGTCTTTGTGATATTCGCAGTATTGTGCCGGGTCTTGTCCACGTTTATTTTTCATTGGGATCGGAGGTTTGAATTGATAGTCTTAAGTACTCAGAACCTCCACCGGGGTCTTTGTTAGGGGAGTCCACTGCCTCTCCCTATTCTCCTGCTTGTTTTCCTTCTGCGCAGAGAGTTTGTTGATTGTTGTGCGAGCATCTTCAGATGAACGACTTCCTGATCCAGACTCTCGCCATGATTTCTTAAACCTCCTTTCGCCGGTTGAGCTTAAGTCCGCAGGCCTATTGTGTGGTGGTGGTGGTGGCCTGTTTGTAGTAAGGTTTTTCTCAGTTTGCGCGTAAACTTTGGCCGCCGCCATTATCTTCTCCCAACTTTTTGGAAGGCCCTCTGTTCCAGATAAGACTTTAACCATGTCATCACATCTAACCGCGTACTTGAATTGAGCACAGATTAGTTGTTCGTGAACACCGCCAATTTCCAATACCTCTTTATTGTATCTGGTGATGAAATCTTCCAGATTTTCGTCATCACGGCGCCAAATGTTCATGACGTCGGATGTATCCCGAATGGAACGTCGCTGCTGGCTGAAGTGTGTCAAAAACTTTTCGCGCAGATCCCTCCATGATTCGATCTGTCCGGTTGGTAGGTTATCGAACCAAATTCGCGCTGGGCCGGTCAGGGTTTGTACGAACAGATGACACCATAGCGGGAGGGTCCAACCCCCAACCAGACCTGCGCTGGTAAATACCCTTAGGTGGTCATCGGGGTCTGTTAACCCATTAAACTTTCCCACGTTGGATGGTAGTTTAGCTTTCTCAAGTGGAGCCAAAGTTATTTCCATTACGAACTTTGAATTTTCCGCTGCTTCCGTAGGGCGGTAAATCAAATCGTAGTTGTGTTCTGCCTCAGGGTTATAAACCGCACGAGGCCTGCACTTGTTATAGTTTGGCTGCAGTCGATTGAACACACTGGTGTTTGCACTTAAACGGTATGTTGGATCGGATTCATCGGTGTGGGTGTCTCGCTGGGAACCCAACCTATCATGAACCGATTGTCTTCGGTGAGGGTGCGGTCTACCATGGTTCTCTCTCTGGTGACTTCCTGTCTGAGTATATTCACGCTGTGATGTGGATCTGGCATAAACTTCTGTATTCTCGTAAGTTGAATCCTCCCGTTGGGAAGCGTTTGCCCGAGATCCTGGTCTCCGTGACTGAGTTAAGGGAGCAGTCTGAGCACACAGCTGTGTGTATACTGCGTTTAGTGCCCCTTGAGACCTGACATACCAGGATATCGGAGTTTCCCCTGGTGGCAAAATTGATTGAGCAGGGTTTGCTGGTAACATTCCTGGAGTGACAGGATCATTTGCTCGGTTGGATTGAACCTCGTTGTCATCCGAGGCATCCTCTGGGATTCCTTCCGCTTGAACATTGTTTCCGACGTTCGGTCGAAGACCGGTTTGCCGATGAGATGATGAATTTTCTGCCATGCTTAAAACAGGGGATGAAAAGAACTGAATCGAAACGAGATGAAAACTGAAAAAACAGAGGAATCGGTGGGCGCCAATGAAGAAACACTAGATAAATGGTCGGAACCGAGATATCTAGGGGGTTTGAATCCGCATAAAAGGTTGGTTTCCTCTAGTTCAATTCAGGTGCAACTGATCTACTTCTTCGATAACTCTGCAAAAAAGAGCACCGTTAGTCTCGCCAAGGGGAGAAGAGGGTTCTCTCCTTGACCCGACTCCGGTGTGAGAATAAGTATGGGTAATGAAGAAGAAGATGTATTTGAGAAGTGTGTGTAACTTGAATTCATACCTGGGTTGCTTCTCATATTTATAACCGGGAGTCGTTTAGGCGGGAAAACCCGTTAGTAAAAACTTGACGGAAGATGCTAACCCCGTAAGCGGTTATGTTTCCTTCCGTCAAGCTTCTTGATCCGACGTGATAGCACACGGATCGTGATTTAGATCAAAGGCTAGGGATTAGCCACGTGTAAAGTGATTAAGTGGAGATTACTCTCCAATTACATGCTTTCGTTGTGAACTCAGGGATGACTGAGATAGTGACACGTGTCCAGACGGTTATAACCGTCTTAGTGGTGCACGATTGTATTCCTTCTGGAAGATTACTGCTGTAATCTGGTGTGGCACCTTATCGTGTGGAGACCACTGAATAAATAAATCCCAAGTCTGGGTAAACAATATCCAAGTCTGGATATTGGGCGGAAATGTCTAATGTAGGATTTTTACCCTCTGCTTTGTGGGAGGAAGCGCAAGGACTTATGATTTCCCTTTGGCGCGCAAGTGTTGACTGTTGATTGTTCTCTAAGTCCTCCTTTTGTAAGACCAGTGCGCGGCCGCGCAAGGTAAGGAGAACTTTAAAGATGGAGTAAACTGCAATTTTACACCCTGAGGTTAGGGGTGATTGGCACTCCTACCCCCCCTAAGGAAATAATTGCAAAAATACACCCCACTGTTAACCCTTATGTCGCACTTCTACCCCCGGACCAAGATGCCGTTACACTTACCGTTAGAGTTAGGTGAAATGTCGAAATTACCCCCCAACTTTATCCCCTTCCTCATATAACAAGTTCAAGCCCTAATTTCTCTGTGTTCAACCATTTCAATCGCTGAACATGTCTTCATCTTCTTCCTCTGTGCTTCGATCCAAGGAGACCATGAGCAAAATTCAAGCTTCAGACATCATATGTCCTTGTGGTGCGAAAACGATGTTCAAAGAGTCACAATCCAAAGCTAATCCTGGTCGACGGTATCTTAGATGTGTAAGTTTGTTGTGTTTAATGTTTATTGAAAGTCAAGTTTCATTCTTCTGTTGCTTATGATGTCCGATAACAGGTTGGAGGATGTGGATTCCTCAGATGGGCTGATGTTAGTGAAGAACAGGGATGTCTGGTTTGTCGAGAGGTAATGCCTGCTTTAATTCAAAGCATTAAAGATAAGGATGAGTTGGCTAAGTGCAAAGAACAGTTGGCTCGGTACAAGAATGGCGATGTGTTGAAACTGAAGATGTATTTTGTGATTACTTGGGTCTTGATTGTTCTTTTTTTTTTTTGCTTAAGTAGATTTGGTTGTGTATTTAGAGTGTAACCGTATTTGGATTATTAGTTTTGAAGTTTATGCAATGGTCCTTTTAAAGTTCTTATATGTTTGTTTTGGTAGCCTGGTTGTAATTATGTAGGTATGGGTGACAAGGAGAATGATAAAGTTGAGAATGAGAAAAATATTGCAGCCGAAGAACCAGACAGTTATGTATACTTTGAAGATCAAGAGTCTGAGATACTCAGACCTTACATGGAACAAGAAACTGATTATGAAAAGATATTCGGAGATCCGACAAAGGAGTATGACCCTGAAGTGCTGGAACATGCATGGGATTACACATATTGGGATGAAGATGATGATTGTTACTTTGACCCATATGAAGGGGAGCATGGTTCGGATTCGGATTGGTCTTGTTTGGATGATTGTCACTGGAAATAGGCTAGATTTTGTTTGGTTTTAAGTTTGTATGTTTGACATGTTATTTGTACTAAATGTTGCAATGTAATCTAATCGAATCACTTTCCGCATCTTATTTGTACCAAAATGGTCATTTTGACCTTATAAATGGTCATTGTACTTGTACCAGCAATTATATAGGCTGCAAATACATATATGGGCTGCTGCAATTGACATTTGCTTAACCTGCCTGTGATCATCTAAACACAATATATATAGCCTGCTGCAATGGTCATTTTGACCTTATAAATGGTCATTGTACTTGTACCAGCAATTATATAGGCTGCAAATACATAAATGGGCTGCTGCAATTGACATTTGCTTAACCTGCCTTTGATCATCTAAACACAATATATATAAGGTCAAAATGGACATTTTGAACAACTCAAACCTGCTGCAAATGACCAAAATGGACAATTTGACCTTATAAACAAGTCAAACCAACCAAACTTTGTCTTGAACAAACCAAACAAACATAGTCTAAACTTACAAACCATCCAAACATTGTCTTGAACAAACCACACAAATACCAAACCAAGTCTAAAGATACAAACCAACCAAACAATGTCTGCAACAAAGTTGACAAACCTAACAAACATAGTCTAAAGATACAAACCATCCATCACTCATCAAGATTGTAAACTGGTGCACCTTGAGTGGCAGTGTGTGATTCCTGTGAAGCAGTTGATTGTTCACCACCTTGTCCTTTACAGCTCCTGACATTGTGACCCACGTTCCCACATCCCCATCACTTGAACCATCCATTTCTTCCCTAGAAATTTCAACATTAGCCCTGAACCTCTGCATATCCACCTCTATTTCATAAACCATATTATCTTCCTCAACGTACTCATAATCAGGATCACTACCGTCACTCTCTTCCTCATCTTCATTCATACTATCATTGTCATCATTTTGTGTAAATGATGCTGGAACAATTGCTTTACTAGCCCCTATACGACCTTCACTTGTATTTTCCAATATTGTTGACCTACGGTGTTCAACATACATGTCTATCATGTGGACTCCTTGACGCACATGATCAAATATAGGCTCTAAGTCAACATTACATTTTATTGTCCTAAGACCAAAATCCAGCGCACAGTATGGTTCCTTGTAATGAATGCAGCCATATTGCCTATCATTGTATCCTAATTGCTTAACCATCGCCTCTAAAACATCAGTATTCAACACTCTAAAATCTACATGATCAATGTAGTTCATCTTCCCACCAAGGTATTTCCTATTTGGGTTTTCTACAAAATTACCTCCATGGTGAAGTTTTATGCTAAATTCAGTTTGGGTTTCGCCTGTAAGCAAACAACAAAAACAAATTAACAGAGAAATATGTTAAAATTTTACCTGATTCAAACGCTGTGAGCTTGCATGTCACTTACGGTACATTACAGCCGGTTCGAAATACTGATCTTCAGCTCGTAGCTTCCACAATCGACGATCCATGCTCCTAACCCAACTTCTAATCACCTGTAATTGTTGAAGGATCCTTGAACGCGAGTGCAGAGTTCTTCAATTTTGAGTTAGGGTTAACCTCAGGGTTCAATAGTGCTGAAATGGGGTTTTTATGAGGATGCAAGTCAACATGATGCCAAAATTACCTATTTACCCTTTGACCATTAACAGAAAAGGCTAGATTGTAACGGCATCTTGGTCCGGGGGGTAGAAGTGCGACATAAGGGTTAACAGTGGGGTGTATTTTTGCAATTATTTCCTTAGGGGGGGTAGGAGTGCCAATCACCCATAACCTCAGGGTGTAAAATTGCAGTTTACTCTTAAAGATGAGATTGTGGTATGGTCCTAAGCCCTTATTATGGGATTTTTGGGACCTTACTCCTTCACATAATAAATGTTTACCCTAGTTATAGCGAAACGTGAAACATGTCTAAATATAGCAAATAATGACCAACCTGGTCAAACATGGACATGTATGTCTCATTAAAACTCCTTATGACTTCATGACTTATATTATCCCATTATAACACCTTATAACCAAGGTTGGAGAACTCGTTATTCGCTAGTCGGCAAATGAGGTGGGGACTAGCGATTACTCGGGATTACTCTTTATTAATCGGGTCGGGTTTTTTATATGTAATTTTCAGTTTTATGTATACATATACACATTTTTATAGGTAAATATTTTAAATAGCTAGGTTTTAACTCTTACTCAACTCATTTTTTTAAGTATACAAGATTAATTGTTGGAATTAACATGGTTTGGTTGGAAACTTGCCGGAATTTAGAGGTTTTGGCCGGAATATACAGGTTTTTTGCCGTAGTCTGGCCGGAATCGCTGATTTTTTGCTAGCCGACTAGGTCCGACTAGGCCCAACTAGCGATTAATGGACAGATTAATGAAAAATTACTCAGTCATTGGCCAACTAGTGATTAATTGCCGACTAGTCGTCGTCTAGTCGCGATTTTAACACTGCTTATAACCCATTATGATATATATGATGAAATATGGCATATTCGGTCAAACATGGTCAATCTTGGTCAATCGTAGTGAAACATGGTCAAGCATAGTTAATCTAACTCACTAATGGTCAGCCATGAACACATATGGTTGAGGAAGAAAAAAAATTAACAATAAGTCCTAATAAGTAATAGTAATAGGGATCACCGAGGGAAAGTTAGGTTGTCGTAAATAATTCTTCATTTATTAAAATTATATTCATCTGTCACTAATTAAATTTCTCAATGATTCATCAGATTTTTAAACTTCACTAAATAAGAAGCAAATTATTGAGCCTAAATTCTTACCAACTCCTTTTTTTAACGGCCAACGAATTCTGCAAATGGGTTACTGGCGAATTTCACCACATTGGGATACACTCGCCTCTGAACCGGGGAAAACCCTCACCTAGGGCCGAAGCCCGTGAACCTCACCCGAAGGCACGACAGTGCGCTGAGGTAAAACTCGCTCAGTTCAAGGATCGAACTAGCGATCTCCACCTATTCGCCTAGTATCCCATCATCACAAGGTGACGTAGAAAATAATGGGTAGGGTAGGAATTGAACTTGGGTCCCTTAGAACACCAAGTCTCTCCCTTGCCACTCCACCACCACCTCATTAGCTCTTACCAACTCCTACTCCACCTCGTCTGAATGCACCTCCTTCTCCACCATCTTGCCATCGTCACTCCACTTCGCTTCTTTATAAGTCACCATCGCAACAATCACCTCATACGACTACGATGACCGCACCTCTCTATAAGTGTGTTCGTAAACCGCCATCTAATAACTACTCACCTTTTTCTATCTGTTGCAACAACCAATGACGGCGAATTAACATTATATTAGTTTTGTGTTTTCTTTTTGTCTGAATATTGTAAACAGCTTTGTATGCAATAGGTATATATGTGTACA